>JAUPMG010001637.1:0-16136 GCA_031762675.1 Pachysandra terminalis | reverse complement strand
GTGTCGATACTCGATACGTATCCGTTTTCGAGCCGACCGATACGTTACCTCGATACGATATTTTGAACCATGCTCTGGGGATATGTCGGCGACATGGGGGAAAAAAGGGGAAACCAAGGGGAAATGTGGGGAAACCAGGATTTTTGATGAATTTTTTGCCCCAAGCTTCAAACATGTCTAATTAAGGCCTAAATGCATCCAAGTGCATCAAAAAATACAAAAAAATGCCTACACAAAAGTCATTACTTGAGGGGGGGTTAACTTACACGCTGTCGAGTCTGTAAGCTGTAAAAAAGATGCTATATGTAATTAAGCCAAACTAAAAGTGAATGCAAGCCAAATTAAAAGATATATAAAACTAGAAATCAAGTGTCATATCAATGGTGGAATTTTGATGGGTTTCCCCCCCGAAGTTGTAAACAACCCTTATTAGTGTCTAAATACATCATAATACATAAAAAAAATGCAAAAACAAATGTCTACATATCAAGGGACATGGCTTGAGGGAGGTTCACCTACTCGCTGTGGGTGTGCTGAGTGCAAGTTGTGTTAAAATTGATATAATATGATCTACTTAAGCTATACCCTCATACATTGAACATCTCACAACCAAATGTACATGAAAATAAGCAAATAAGATACATACCATACCAATTTTAAATCATAATTTCAAATTTTTTCAATATTTTTTTTTTCGCAAAATAGTTAAACATTTTCGAAGTTAATATTTACTAATATACAATATTTATTTAATTGTTTTTAAATTTTTTCAAAAAAATTTAAAATTTTCCCTTATGTCGCTTGACATGGGGGTAAAAATGAAATTTGGCGATTTACAGCCAGATTTCTTGTCGCCCTTGGGGGAAACGGCAACATGTCGCCAAGTTTCGCCGACATTGTTTTTACTGATACGAAGCATATGCATAGAATCACCCCCAAGACGAGAGAAATCACCAGAAAAACTATACTACAGCATTCACAAACTACCCAAAAGTATCCCAATTATCATTGAATTCCAAGAAAGACAGAGCCACAGACCCCCCCGTGAGCTAACAGAAAGGACGATGGTAGAGAGCATCCCATCTTCGAGCTTAGCCTCTGAGACCTCCACATCTTAAAAAATCCTGCGAGTACACTTTAACCATATTATCGAGCCAAAAACAAAGGGCCATATATTCCAAATTAGGTTTCTTACTGATTTCTCTTTTCTTATACCCCAAACTTCCAAAAGCATTCGCAAGTCTCTTGGCCAAGCCCACCAAACTCCCAAATGGATCAGAATTTTGCCTCATATCCTTTCTTGCCACTTCACAATGCAAAAATAAGTGGACTACTGACTCTTCCATGATCTTACACATAACACACCTATTTGGAATAGACCACCCTCGCTATTTCAAGTGATCTACTGTAAGTACCTTGTCCCTAACCACAATCCACATGAAAAATTGAACATTCGAAGGGATAATGGGCTGTTAAATCAGTCTCGCCACGCTGCATTTCAGAGGATTCGTGAAGGACGACACATAATAAGGCTTAACTGAAAAAACAACTTTACTGTGCCTGCACCAAAACCTTGCATCTTGACCTTCATAATTCAGAATCCACAACAGTAACGGTGAGACTGATTCTACTCAAGGTTTTAAATTTCGATTTTGCCCAGGGGGTTTGGCGAAATTTCGCCCTTACTTCGCTGAAATGGGGAAATATCGCCATTTTGCCAAGGGGAGAAATGGCGAAATTTCGGCGATCGGCGATATTTCAAACCTTGATTCTACTTCCCAATCAAATAAGGAACGTCTGAAATTTACATTGCATGACACTCCACCCTGGTCTCTAGTAATAATGCCGCTGACCTTCCTTCCTTCATTAAAGAAATATTGAACAGATCAGGAAACTGATGCTGCAAAGGGGACGAACCAACCCATTTATCTAACCAGTACAATGTTCTTTCCTCATCCCCACCTCTAGCCGAATGCCTTTAACAAAGTTAGAGGCAAGACCAGAGATCGCATTCCATAAACCTACACCATAGGCACCTTGAATTGCAGGAGTAGACCTTTGTCCCCTTCACAAATGCCATACTCCGCAGCAATTACCTGCCTTCCCGAACTTGTTCTCTCCGATCTAAATCTCCGTGGCTACTTCACTAACAAGGCCTCATTAAATCTCACTACCCTCCTTAGATCCAAACTCCCTTGGTCCTTGGGCTTGCATACTTCATCTTACTTACCAAATGATACTTACAGCTATCTCCTTTTCCTCTCCACAGAAACTCTCTCTGCAATTTTTCTATCTTATTTGCTACACCTTATGGGATCTTAAAGAGAGAGAAGAAATAAGTGGGCATGTTTGATAGTAAACTATGAATCAACGCCATGTTACCGCCTTTAGATAAATATTTAGACTTCCAAAAAGATAGCTTCTTTTCCGACCTCTCCACCACCTTCTTCCATATAGATTTTTGCTTGTATGAAGTGCCCAATGGTAAACCCAAATACCACTAATGAAACCTCCCTGCTTTGCACCCCAGGATGCCCTCAAATGATCCAAATTTTCTTTGTCCTCCCTTAACACAAACATTTCACTTTTATTTAGATTGATCGTCAAACCTGAAACTGCTTCAAAACAAAGTAAGATGCATCTCAAAATACAAAATGAGCTTGGATGGCTTTAGAAAAGATGATAATGTCATCAACAAACTGAAGGTGTGAGATCAATGACCCTTGCCACTTTAACTCCTTCCAATAAATCCAAATCATATGCATCAGCCTACTAAAAGACTCTTCCCTGATCAGGAAAAGGAAAGGGGATAGGGGGGGGGGGGGGTCACCTTGGTGAAGACCCCTAGAAGCCTTGAAGAAAACCACTGCAGCACCATTAATCAATACCAAGAATTGAGCCATTGTAATTCAAGTTTTAATCAAATTTCTCCATTTAACTCCAAAGCCCATTCTTCCCAACATATACATCAAAAAATCCCAACTAACATGGTCATATGCTTTCTCCATGTCTAGCTTACATACGGCTCAATTTTCACCATTTTTAATTAATGAGTCCACACATTCATTTGCTATCAGCACACCATCTAGTATCTACCTTCCACCAATAGAAGCACTATGAGTCTGAAAAAAACACCTGGTAATACTCTCCTCAATCTATTTGCCAATAACTTAGATATGATTTTATACAAGCTCTCCATCAAACTGATTGGTCTTAAATCCTTAATATTTACAACCCTTCCTTTGGAATTAATGAAATGAAAGTAGCGTTAGCACTTTTTTCCATTGATGCCTCCCTATGGAATTCTGCCAATGCTTTCATTAAATCCCCTTTTATGATTGACCAGCATCTCTTGTAAAAGCCATATTGAAACCATCCGGCCCTGGTGCTTTATCCCCATCCATCTTAATAATCACCTCCCATACCCCTCCTCCTCTAAAAGGCCTTCTCAAGTTCATCTCTATCCTCTTCTCCTATCTTATCAAACTCAATTCCATCCAATTTTGGTCGCATAGGTTCCTCTCCTGAAAGGATATGTTTGTAATGATGTTCCACAGCTTTTTTGATATCTTCTTCCTTATCAAACATACACTCTCCCACCTCTATCTTCCTCAAAGTGTTGATTCTATTCCTCGCATTAGCCATTCTGTGAAAAAACTTGGTATTTCTATCACCTTCTCTCAACCACAACATCCTGGATTTTTGCCTCCAACAAGTTTCCTCCATCTTAGCTAGTGTACCAAAGTCCTTCTTTAAAGGCACCTTCTTAAGTTTATCTCCTTCCTCAAGCTCTTCCTTTTCCTCTTTATCTTCAAGGCCTTTTAATTGGTTAAGGATTTCTGATTTTCTCTCCTCCACCCTCCCAAAATACGAGCTGTTCCATGATTTAATTTCTTCCTTCAAAATTTTCAACTTTCTACCAAATACGTAGCTTGGCTTTCCTTGAATCTGGAAAGTGGTCCACCAACTCTTGACTAGCTCCCTGAACCCCTCCACCTCCAGCCACATGTTCTCAAAGCGATATGGTGTAGCTTTACTGAACGAATCAAAACACTCCAGCAAAATGGGAGAATGGTCCGAACCTGATTTTGGAAGAATCGACGCCTGAACAGCCACAAACTCCTCTTCCCACTCATTTGAGATTAGAAAATCTATCCAGCTTAGAGAATGCAGGTTGGTCTTGGTTGTTGCTCCAAGTAAATCTGCCTCCCGACAGTGGAACATCCACTAATTCACACTTGTTGATGAACTCATTTAACTTCTTCATTTAAGCCACTCTTCTACCAGGACTGGATTTCTAATGACCAAATCTTATTATATTAAAATCACCCCTATCACTCATGGCAAAATATGACCACCCTCGAACTCTTCCAGCTTCTTCCATAATTGCTCCATCTAATTATTCTCATTTGGTCCATATACTGCTGATAGCAGAAATACAACACCCCTCTTCAACTCTTATAGCTCCACAGATAAAGAGAAAGGACCCTGTACCGCTTTAAGAAGATTGAATCTATTCTTCTTCCATGCAATCACCACCCCTCCAGCTGTCCCAGATGCTGGTAAGGAAATAAACTCTATCTCCTTACTCGACTACAAGCCCCACATAACCCTTTCTTGTATCACCTCCATCTTTGTTTCCTGGAGAAATGACACTTCCGGCTTCCACACATTCATTGCAGCCTTTCTTATATTCCTTCTATCACTATTAAGGTCCCTAACATTCTATGAGAGAATTTTCAGCCTCATTTCAATTAGCCTGTCATCTAGACGAGTCCTTCTTACCTGATTCTTTTCCCTCTTCAGTCAAAGATTGTGACAATTTCTGTAGCTCTCTATTCAACTTTCTACTTTCCTTACTTGTCTCCATATGATGTTTTTCCAGGGCCACAAACAGTGCCATTGCCTCTTCTTCAAAACCCATATATGAGACCCCCATAAAACTACTAAACTCCATAATCTTTTCTAACACCCATTCGGATATCCCTTGGTTTTCTATGTCTGCCAAACTTTCCATCCATTGCTTACCTTTTTTTTTTGGGAAGATCAATAATGTCCTCCAAGTATTTCATATTACACTTCGACCCAGCCTCCGGAGTGATCATTTTAATTGGTGTAATGTATTCTGCTTCTTCTTCCGTAAACAGCATCAAACTTCTCTAATTATCTTCACCACTAGCTTCATCTCCTAACTGATTCGTCTGATCCTCACCTACCATGGAAACTAATACACTTCCTCCCAAGCCGTATTCCCTAGCTCCTTTCAAACCTTTACTAACTGAGTCTTCCTTCTCCTTTGGATTCTCAAATCCCTCTCAAAAAAATCCTCCATTCATCATTGCATTGTCTACCATCTGTGCTGACTCCTCCAATTGCACAAAACCAATCGACACCTTTGTTGCAGAAATCTTCCTTCCTTAACCAAGCTTTTAGCAGAAAGGGTAGAAGATAGGAGTGATGGCACACGAATAAAATCTTTCATCAAGTTACTGACTTGCAATGAACTTTGACCCTCCACCCTAGGTTGATGGTGCCATTGATGATGAAAATCCTTTCCTGTTTCCTCCATTGTTACGATTGAGACAATCTTCGGCTGGATTTGTGTTCACTTGCCAGGTGAAGCTTCCTCACTCTCCTTCAAAACCTAGACGCCTTGGGTTCAATGGGGGGATTCCTAGTTGACGCTCACAAATGGATGCCATTTGAGGGTCCTGCAAAGAATGACTCCATCACACCCAAAGCTCCTTGAAATTCGATTCACTCTCAATCTCCCCCAATTGACCCCCTAAAACCTGAACTTCACCCGTCATAGGACTGTGAAAGCCTATCTCCCATATGCCCCCTTCATCGTGGGCTTCTTCCACTCTAATAGGCCCAAACAGGATCCTACTCGATGGACCCTTTTGTAGATGGGCCGGCCTTCCCGCCCAATTGGGAGGTAGTTGGAGTCCGATGATTGATTGTTAGAAATTTTGTCCGAAGAGGCTTTATTCCCAATTATTAAAGGTGGGGCTTGCTCTCACCTCCTTGTTCGGCCCATAGCACCTCTCGGTCTCATTTCCGCTCTAAATTCAAAATTTAAATCCCAATCATTCATTGCCACACAATTAGGTTCACAAGGACGGCCACGATTTGAAGACTCCCGTACATCTTCCTCCACCCCCATGACTAACTCGTTGCCGACTAGGGACAAGTGATCATCATTCGGACTAACGCCACCACCAGAGGCTATTCTATCCGATTTGCTCCCAAGATTTTCATGCGAGTATATTCTTACTGTTTTCGACTCCCACCAAATCGGGCAAGCATAACTTATTCGATGATTTTGCATCCAAAGATTCCAAACACTGCATGGCCACATCGAAGATGTAGGACGGATTAACCAATAGTCGGATTCCCTGCAAATCTGAGCCACTCATCGTTTTTGGATTGGTGCTGATCCACCCTCCTCAAAAATCCCCTAAAGCCTTAAAAACAATCCTGCCCCCATAATTTAAGAGGCACCCCCATCACACGAACCCAAATTTCTCCTTCTTCCTCCCCTCATTTTTGACATCCCAATTCTTCCGACCATCTTTGAATTCACATCTCAAATTCCCCAAAGTCCATCATTTTTGACATGCTATTCTCTCAGCGGCTTCTTCGGTGGGAATAAAAAACAATACCCTTCTATTGCCTAGCGATTTCATCTGTTGCCCCATTTTCCTTTTGCCCTAACCAGGACCTCATGATTCTATGGGACATTACCGTCAAGGTCTCCCATGATACACGATTTAAGAAAATCGTATTCCTCTGGCACACTTATGCAGTATAATAGCTGATTTGGTTCCTTCTCGTTAACACCCCATTTGCATCTTTCAGGCCATTGAAAAATACCATATCCTCCCACATATCTCCTTTCCTCATCCAACTCTTCTCTAAACGATGCTTGAGAAGGGAATTGTGCTTCATGGGGAGCAAAACGCGAAGGTTCACGAATACCCGAACTCCAATGTAAGACATCAAACAAGCTTTACCACCCCGCTCCTTGGTCTCCTTTCGGAAAATTAAGATTTGCCTTCTGCCATTTCCTTCTCTCACTGAGAGGGCAGCAAAATTCCCATGTCGATGACTAACCTTCTCCAAGAAAGAAACTCTACCACCTCTTTTAAGAGAACCGATAAACGAACGATTGCATGCTTGCCCTGAAACCAAACCACTAACGCCTTTGACATACCAAGTTACTTCTTCATTCGCTAAGGTAATCTCCTACCACCGACCTCGAGCTTTTTCAACTATTCGCAGTGTAGGTTTGGGAATATTCCAAAAGTTGAACTCGAATGACTTTCTATCCAATTGGGAAACCTTCTCTCCATCTGTTTCAATTAGCTCGCCGGACCTTCATACTCGCCGTACTTCACGCTCGTATTATCGAAGACACTTCCTTGGCAACTTTCTGCATAAAGACATTTTCTAGGCTGAAGTGTGATATGGAAGATACTCTAAGAAAGGAGATCAGTTGTAAGAAGAAACAAAGAATCAAGTGGATTAAGGAGGGGGGTGGAAACAAGAGCTTCTTTTATAGTGGCAAAGGTAGAAAAAGGAAGAGCACCGTATTTTCTCTCCTAGTTGATGGGTATGATCAAGGATGTGATAGATCCAGGTTCAATAAAAGGAGCTATTACTAACTTTTTCTCTAGGCTATGCAGATTTGGAAGTATTTTGTTCTCCAATATTAGAGAATTAGAGGTTAGAGGACTGTTAGTGGAAAATGCTAGGTGTTGAAAAGTGTTTGGGACAGAAAAAATGAGGAAGGAAATATGGGATTTAGGGATTGATTAGGCCCTTGGTTCTGATGATCTCACAACAAGTAGCTTTGTTTTTTCGTAGGAATGTTTGGAAGAAATCAAAAATGATTTGTTGGTGGTGTTTAAGGAGTTGAGATTTTTTTTTGAATGGGGTGTTGAGTAAAGTGAGCAACACCACTTGTTTGGTGTTTATACCCAAGAAGAATGGATGTTGACAGATTAAAGATTTCAGACCATTCAGTTTGACTATTATTTTGTATACGTTAATTGCCAAAACCCTCTTACTTAGGTTTAAGGATGTTATTCTTCTTTTGATGAATCACAACAAGATGTATATATATCATCAAAAGAGAAAGTTGTAATGTACAATAAGTCCGAGGTGGACTGTGAGATAGAAGAGCAAAAGAAAGAAAAAATGAAAACAACAAAGAGAAATAAAACAAAACAACAGCCTAGTCCCAAATTGGAACTAGGGCAAAAACACCCTCAAGCCCCATCCATAAGCATCTCCTCACTAGGGACGCCAGTAAAGTATGACTCTCTCCCCACCCCACCCTTAGCTAGCTTATTAGCTAATCTGTTCGCCGCCCGTCTGAGTATATGAATGAATGAAGCGCATATATCACTAGTTAGAAAGCGTGCTAGGCTACAAAAGTGCCTATATCTCCAAGCACATGTGATAGACAATGACATCCAGCTGATCACTATCTGTGAGTCTCCTTCCACTACCATTGATAGAAAGCCCTGTGACTTAGCTTCCCTTAAGCCAAAAATCAACGCACATATCTCAGCACGAACCGAGTCCCTCACTCCTAACGGACTCGAAAAAGCATGAATAATGGTCCCATAATGATCTCTGAAAAGACCTGCTCCAGAAGGGCTCGGCTTACCAGGGATGAACCATCAAAATTAAGCTTGATGACTCCATCCCTTGGCAGATGCCACAATATACTCACGGTGGCCGTAAAAGGGGATGACCCAGCCAAATACCCCAATTACAAAAGTGGTCCAATCTCAAAACTTCTCTAAACTCATGCTGAACTACCATCTATGATGCAACCAACTGGGTGATCAAATCAATGATCTCCCTCAAGCCCATGCACTTATTCTCACATCCCAAACCTAGAGATCTCAATGGAGTCCCCAAATTTAAGGTCTTACCCTCACCCCATATCCTTGTGGGAGTACCGGAGTAGATAAGCAATGCATTACCAAACATTGAATCAATTAAGATAATTATAAAATAAAATTCTATATTTAAAATATCCTTAAAATAATGTCAAATCAAAACAATCTTCAAACAGAAAACAACGGAAACAAAATATAACTAGTCTCTGCTTCAATCAAAACATATTAACAACCCAAATCTGATCCTAACCAATGAAAATCAATTAAAAACATAAAATCCAATAAATCCTACTACAAAGTACTAAAATCATTAAACAACATTCTAATTAAAACTAAGGTCTTCATCATCTTCTTGTCCTCCATCTTGATCATCATAGTCTTGCTGTCTACCATCTATAGGGCCTGAAATATGTTATACTCGAAAGCATAAGCTTCACTTAGCTTAGTAAATAAACAAGTCCAATAGTATTTAAGATTGAAGTAGGGACAATGCCACTCTTCAATGGTAATCCATAGACAAAAACATAATAGTATATGCAAATAATGATATGATAATGATAATGATAATAATGCAGTGTGATGTGATGTGTAATACAATATGGTATGCTGGTTCAATTATTAATGAATGCAATGCATGCTGTGCACTTAAACAGATATAATCACATGTGATCTAAGTACAATCATATGAAATGCAATATGCATGTTGTTTGGCATTCGAGTAGTGTATTTTCCACACCCGATCTTAATCCAATACCCAAGATGTCCCACAAATGTGAATTCCATCCCTTTATACAAGGCTGTGATAAATGAATTATTCTATGTGCGCATCATAGTTTCTAGGGGCTTCGACCTAGAGGGTACAATTTCCTCACTTATTTGCGATCATAGGGACTCATCCCAAGACATCGCCTAGAACTTCCTTTGTGAACTATACATTAGCCGATCTACTAACAGAATTTCACTCAATCGTCCGTCAACAAGACATGAATAAAAGTTGGTCTGTTGGGAGAGCGACTCCCTCAACACATGCAAAAGTTGTCCATCCGGGACTACCTCACCATATTATAATTTTCAGATTATAACAACACTCGTTACATCCAAAAACTTCAGTAATATGGATTCATGGGGTCAAGTCAAGGCATTAGACCCAAAACAAGGTCATTATGCACCATAGGCATATGCTGTGCAAGTGATTTGTGCACATTAACTAATCAAGCAATTTGTGTACATGTGCAGATGTATTTTGATCATAATGAGTTCTGGAACCATATCCATCCAATTCAAAATCTCACCCATTGGACGAACATAGCAAATCTTCCTCAATAGGTCATAAATTCAAAATATTTAATATTATTCAATTCCAACACCACATATGGTCTAATTTAGAGCATATAAACATGCTTGCAAAATTTCATAACAATCGGAGCAACTTCAATTTTTTTGGTATACCCCAAGGCTACTTTGAGGCTGCCGAAATGGCCTGGTGCTATGGAGATCGGTAGCCTTTCGGTATAATGAACTCCCTCGGCACATTGGGCAGTGGGCACTTTTCAGTGTTTTCAGTTTTGACGTATGTTCAGTGAATTGGTCATAACTTTTTGTATATTTATCGGAATCACCTCAAATTTGTTTTGCTATGTTTCTAATGAACAAGGGAATCCAAAAATCAAACTTTAGGTAGTATTTGGTGGTTGGTACCCTCTCGGTATACCGAGAGTCTACCGAGCACAACCCAGAAAACTGGTCGACATCCCATCGGTATACCGATGCTCTGCCGATCTCACGGGATTGCCCAGAAAACTGGAAAAATACATATATGAGTTCTTTTATTCAATACTTTATCAAAACACACCTCATGGATTTAAATTCCGATCAAAACTGATAAAACTAAATTATAATTATCATACTTAGCGCACCTTGATTATAGCATGGTATTCAAACTCAGAAAAATAATATCTTTTATCATGTTTCATGAACAAGGAATTGTAGTAGGTATGCTGTCATACTCAAGGAATATGACATACGTACCTAGTTCATATCGAAAATAAGGTTTTACTTGAATACTTATCTCGAGTTGTTAATGGTGTTGCTTTTTCCTCCTCGTCAAGCTTGATCTTATGCAATTCCTTGGCTTCTCCAAGTCTTAGAGCTGCTATACTTCTTCTTCTTCTGTGTGTGTGTGTGTGTGTGTGTGTGTGTGTGTGTGTGTCTTTGAATTGTGCTCCATACGACCAACTAGTGTTCTTATATAGTTTTTAGTTCTTAGTTTGTATTAATCTAGGAATTCTATCTAATTTGGATTTAGGATTAGTTCTCTACCCTTATATTAGATTAGTAAGTTCCTACGAAATCTCAGCCATTGATTTTAAGTATCATAATCTTAGTTGGATTAATTATTAGTTCCTTCTAACTTAGTCCTTATTAAATTAGAATCCTTCTTATCCTATTCTCTATTAGTTCAGGATTAGTTTTAATTCTTTATTAGATCCTAGCCATTAGATTAGTTAAATTTTAACCTCTAGATTTAGATTCCTAATTGTAGTTAAACTAATATTTATCCTAGGACTCCTATTAATTTGAATCCTAATAAGTTATAACTAACCTTAATTAAATCTTAGCCATTAAATTAGATTAAATATTCGTACGAAATCCTAGCCACACATTATAACTTAAAGAGTTATGATTGTGTGTGAAGCACTTAGTTTCCTACATCAATCTCTTGGACAAGCATGATGTAGCAAGACTATTAGGTGGTTCCATTCAAACAAGGGGATGGAGAGTAATGGAGGAAACTAGTCTGATTTTTGGATGGAGGCATAACTGATGATTGTATCCTGTAGCTGCCCTCTTCTTTGTTCGGTAATAGTGAATAGCCCGGTTTGTACAAAATCCCTTGTTTTTGTGTTGAGGGTACGGAAGCCACCATAACTTGCTGTTCGTAGTTTTTGGAAAACCTGTTCATGTCAGCTACCCGTCCAAGATCACGCACCTTAGCCATCTCACTGTATGTACACTCATATACTTCATCGCTAGGGAGAGAACAATCGATAGTTGCATCAGATGGCATATGGCCAATTGAAAACTCATGACCATCCTCCACCACCCTCACAGACTTAATAACCCTATCATCCTTGCAGACCTCAAATTTTCTTACCTCACCTCTGACTCATCCTCGGAAACTCCAAACTCGTGGTTAGATAGCTTGCAACTTCACCTCCTAGTCTTTCAATTGGGATTAGCATTTGGCTTGTGAGGTAGATCTCGAAAATGCCTATGATAAAGCCAATTGAAAATTTTTGGCTGCAATGATGGATTCGAAAAGGTTTGGAACCAGATGGCAGATGGAGGAGTTGGATTAGGAATGCCTTTCATCAGTAGTGGGTCTATGAAAGATTTTTTGGGTCGTCTAGAGGCCTATTCTAAGGGGATCCTTTGTTTGCTTTCCATTTCACGTTAGTAGGGAATCTCTTGAGTAGAAATTTATAAAGGGAAAAGAGGAAGATTTGATTGAGGGCTCTATGTAGGATTGGGTAGCATGTCAATTATTCACTTTCAATTAGCGATGTTACGATACTATTTCTAGAGGCAGATAGAAAACATATCTATTGGATCAAGTGTAGTTTTAGATGGTTTTAGGTCTAAGTTAATTTGAGCAAAAGTAGTATGTCGGGCATAACGTTGACCATGATTAGTTAATATCCTTCCATAGTTCGTTTGGTGTAGGGTTGAAAATTTCTCAAGTCTCTAGGTCTTCCCCTAGTAATAATCCTTGAAACCCAGATTTTGGGACCGAGTCGTTGGAAGAATGGATGAGATTCAAAGGGATTTTGCATGTGACAGGGGAGAGGAAGGATCGCTTAATGAATTGGAAGATGGTTTATAAAGATAAGAAACTAGTTAGCTTAAACTTGGGAATACCCTGGCTAGGAATTTTTCTTTGTTTGGTAAGTGGCTATGGAGGTTCATTAGAGAAGGCAAGAATTTGTAGCATACATTCACTAGAAGCAAGTATAGTCTGCACTAGAATGGATACTTAATAACACAAGGTCTAGCGTGTGAGTGACCTGTTTGTGGCAACATATTTTCAAGTTGCCTTGCATTTCGTTCATTTGCTATGGGTTAGGGTAGTGATTTTATGGTGGGGATTTCTATTTTCCCCTTATGTACGCTCTCACAAAAAACAAAGATACCTTAGAAGCAATTACCCTTTCTTGGTCTCCTCGAGGACTCGGGAACTTGCCTCTTTTGCATGATTTCGGACTAGCTGACTTTAAAGAACTTGCTACCCTCTTTGATAATGTTAAAGACGTGTTTATGCACCATAATGAACTGGATTTCTAAATTTGCTTCCCTAGTCCTAATGGAAGGTTTTCTAGGTTTGTTTGTTTGTTTTTTTTTAATCCTCCATTGTGGTGATTTGAGCTCGACATGGTTTAAAGGACTGATATTGGGATTGTATTGATTGCTTTCAAGATTGGTACGAACAAGCCAGTCCAGCTTCCAAAATCTGTGTAAGATTGGCTCGGCACAATAATTCCTCCCCCCCGCCCTTATCATTTCTTTATTTTTTGGGTAATTACAAAAAAAAATCTCCGAAGCCATATTTTTTCATCTCTACCTGCAAAACTAGTTAAAACTAATCATCCGATTAAGTTTTTCCTAAAACTAAGCTTTAAGTTGAAAGGAAATGGGTGACCTTGGGATAGATATCCCCAACTTTGCTCTTTGTACGGATGGTGTGTGTTGATCAGATTTGGAGCCACTGGGTAACGAATCGTGTGGAAATGCCAAAAGATAGAAGAGCACGCTGGATAATGCAATGGCTGAAAATTTCTCAAAATGGACATCATCCAATGAAGGTCTAAGCTCAGATTGCTGAAAATGGTATTTTTGAGCTTGTCACAGAATCATATGACAAAAGGTAAATCGGCTGGTACTTACCGTTCATATTGGCTGGTCTAGACCAATACGACTATGTTCTTTCTGGTAAATGGAGAATTTATTTCTTTTCCTTTTTTTTTTTAATTTATTTTTTATTTTTTTATCATCCTATCTGATGTGAGTTCTTTGGTCTGACCTCTTTATTGGTAGAGGGTGTTTCGATCACTGTTGTCTTTTTTCTAGCATATCCTCGGGGTTGTTCATGGAGGTTGGCTAACAAGGCTTGATTAACTATATCTATCTCTTGAGAGTCCCTCTGTCAGATAATAGATTAGCTGACCAGCTTGCAAAGAGTTGAGTTTCTAGGACATCTTTGTTTGGGGAAATTTCTACGGAGAAAAAGGTTTCTTTTTTTTTTTTTTGGATCAATTTCTATGGACGAAATGTTGTATGAGAGGGCCTAGTCTTGTGATTGGTTGGTTGTATTTCTTTGTTGTTTTTGTTTTTATTTTTTGATGAATTTTTTTGCTGTTTTTGTTTTCTTCTTTTTCGTCTAATGTTTAAGGTTGTCCTCTCTATCTTCGATCAGTTGTTGTATATTCTGCTTCCTCTCTTTTCGTTAGATTTTGTTATTTATAAAAAAAATAGATTATGCAAAACTTTCTACTCTCATTTGTAAGAAGATTGGTTTTTCTGTGGGTAACTTAATGCATTTTGGCTTTTTTAGCCTGTGAAGTAACTAATTAGGTTTCACCTGATACAATCTGCTTTCATGAGAGAGAGGATTAATAGAATCTAATAAGCTGGTTTCATGTTTGAAAGTGCAAGGAAGACCATGTTAAAGTAGATTCATTCTTTTTCAGTTTAACATTGTTGAACAATTATTGTTAATTTATCTTGCTCATCGAGATTGTTTAATAATACAATTTTTTTCTTATTTAATATCTTGTGATTATCTCTGTTGTAGTGTGTTTTCTGAAGTTGCAACTCTGTGCTTTATGTGCTTCCATATAAATGCCAAATGTCACAGTATTAGACTTTTGGAGGATGGTGTTTTCTCATATTAAACCTTTTCTACTTTAGTGTAGTTTGGAACGTCTGAATGAAGGAAAAAAAAAATATTTTTGTGTATTTGTACTGAAATCACCACTGTAAACTTTTGTCACAAGAAATGACTCCTCTGTAACCTGAGTTAATAAATTTGTGTTGTTTGTGAAGGTAGAGATTTCAAAGTTAAATGAAGATCTATTACAAGTGCAAAATGAGGTAAGCTTGATGAATATGTTTATTTTATGTATATTTTGCCAAGCTTTAATTTTTAATATAGGGATCTTGCGTTTTCTATTATCTTAACTTTTTCGGTTTCTTTTTATGTTGTTGTCGTTGACGACATTTTATTTAAAGACCTCAGCTTAAGTTCTGTACTTAATACATGCAGTTGCAAGAGTTGAAAAACCGCCTAGGAGACGAGGGTGAAATCATAAAATTTGGCAGTAAAACTAGTGATGATGCCAAGAAGAAGTTTGAACCTGATGATCCCATTGACATTCAGCGAAGAGAGAAAGTAAAAGAAGCAATGCTTCATGCTTGGACGTCCTATGAGAAGTATGCATGGGGTCAAGATGAACTTCAGGTTTGGTAGATCTTTGTTTTAGTACATATTATTATTTTGATAATTTAACTTTCCTGTTTTGTTATCTAATCATCCTAATATTAATATCTCATGTTGATATCTTGTGGCAAAAGATACTTCAAAAATTATTATTATTATTATTATTATTATTATTATTATTATTATTATTATTATTATTATTTACACCAAGGTGATTTAGATGTTCAGGACATGGCTTTTGTATTTTTAAATGTGTGTATCTGTTCGAGAGTTCTACCAGTGGGACTAAAGATTGCTATGGATTAAAAATGTATCATTTAAATTCATTATATGGGTTGCCCATGGGCTGTGTTTTGTATGGGTCAGGTTGAGTGTGAATTAATGCATATATGTGCAACTTGAACCCACCCATTGTTAAACTTGTTGAGATTAGCAGAACAAGACCAATGCCAATTAGAGACCTTAAGACAATAACCTGCTTGTGTAAATATTCACGTCCCCTATTTATTTTATTTAAAAACAATAAAAATTAAATCATAAAGAAGTATATATAGGTTGAAGTGGCTGGAGATTGGATGCATTACTTGGGATTAAACCTAAAAAGAGAAGGGAGTGAAAGATGGGTGAGACTTTAAGTTATAGAGTAGTCAACTTAGAGTGCTCCATAGATCAGCTGATTTGAAAGGGCTATATATATGTATGTATGTATGTATGTGTATATATATATA
>JAUPMG010001626.1:0-16137 GCA_031762675.1 Pachysandra terminalis | reverse complement strand
ATTGCTACCATATGTATAAATTATAGTCCTAAATAACAAGATAGGTAATGGCTATGATGTTTCTGTCTTCACAGTTGGGAGGAGTATCAAGAGAAATAAATACTTAGCAGCAAGATTTCACGCCATCTGGGAGGAGTCGAAATAACATGAAGATCATAGACGTTGGCAACGATTACTTTATTATCAGGTTTGACAGGGTTAAGGATCACACCAAAGCCATGGAAGGCAGCTGTGGTCATCGCGGGCCACTATCTCCAAAGCTCACAAAAGTGTTACAAACAAGGATACTTGAATGGTTCATCCATTGTACAATTGTAAGGCTCTTTCTCTTATTTTCAATCTTCAAATTTTCAACTACGATGATTTTGTTTTAATTTTCAGATATGACAATTATGGAACGAAGAAAGGACACTAGAAGTGCGTTGATCATATTGCCTCTTCTTCTTCAGGGATGGAATCAAATCATCCATGACATATCTCTGTGGTATGACATGGTTGTGATTGGGTGAAACCAAGGATAATGATTTTTTATTTCATAAGGATTCAAATCATATAAGGTCCTTCCCTTTACTAGCAGCTAATAAACAAAAGTCACATAAACCTGACATCAACAAATCAAGTGATTTATAAAAAAATAAAAAATAATAATAATAATTTAAGTAATGTTTGAAGGTGTATCAATGATGTCAGGCGTATGCATCTTTATTGCACTGGCTAGTGTTTCTTCCCTTTTATGGAAGTACCTTAAACGATCTGGATCCACTGCATAATTATAAAAATATCACAATTCAAATCAACTGTTGCTGAATCATAAGTAGGGTTGTCAATGGGTTGGATTTAGATTCGATAGAGACTTGAATTTCTTAAAATTTATCTGCTAAATCAGATCTTTGTCCAATTAGATGTCTGTCGGGTTGGTGTCGGGTTGGATTCGATTTTGAATAATTGGATCAGTTTATAATTAGATCTAATTCGTATCTTAATATATCCAACTCGATTAAGATCCAAATCCAATTGGATTAACATTTTTGTAAGATTTCTCTCCTCGTTTTCTTCTTTAGTTGTTTGAGAATATTTTTTTATTATAAGATATAAAATTGGATTCCAATACTGGTTCTATATAATCAGATTTGGATTCGATTTTTTTTCTCTTTGTAAATAGACTTCAATAATGTAATTAAAAAGCAAAGTTTTAAGATATATATATATATATATATTCCTAGCTGTTGCTCTACCCATTATATTATCTCTCAAAGTGGGTACAAGATGCAATGAACGAAATATTTGATCCCTATGAACTGAACAAGCAAGCTTGGCAAGTGCATCCGCAACTGCGTTTCCTTCTCTAAACACATGACTGATCATAGGATTATGCTCATAAAAAAATTTACAAATCTCAATCCATTTAGAAATAAGAATCCAAGGAGGCATATTTTTTTCAGCGAACCAGTCCACAATGATCTAAGAATCAACCACAATGATTAAAGGCTTCAACTTCATTAACAAGCATAGCTTTAAACCATCAAGTAAAGCCCAAGTTTCAGCCACGTTATTCGAAAGAACGCCATAAAAAGAAGAGAATGCAACCACAATCGAACCATGAGCATCTCTTACAATACCACCACCACCACTAGGGCCCGGATTACCCGATGAAGCACCATCAGTATTCAACTTAAAACCATATTCTGGTTTTAACCATTTAACCAAAATCTGACGCGAAATTGGAATAGAAGAAACACCAATCTCCAAAATATCCAACAATAATTTATCAAAAAATGATGCATTTTTCTTAGGCATAATAAAAGAGTTTACCTCAAACAACCACTTTAGGACTTTAGAAATAACAACTTCAGTACATGATTTGATATCCTCAAAACAAGCTTTATTCCTATCAATCCATAATTCCCAAAGAAGGAAAAAAGGTAAAACGCCCCACAAGCAACCCAGTTGAGCTTTCAATCTTTCACTAGAAAGCCATAACATAATATGAGCATAGATAGATTAGTGAGGCAATAATTGAACGCCAAAAATCCTACTGAAATGTGTCCAAACTTGAAGACCCAAGTCACTATCAATAAATAAATGCTGAAAAGATTCCATACGATAAGAAATACAACTGCTGCAACGTGAAGCAAGAAAACCTTGAGCCCCTTGTAATACTCGATTCACAAGGATACAACCATTAAGCAATTTTCAAATGAAAACACTAATTTTTAAAGGAACCCTTCTATGCCACAACCAATACGCAAAACTCAATTTAGTAGATTTTCTCCTAATAATAGACCAAGCAGATTTAACAGGAAATTCTCCATCAACGGATTTGGACCAAACCCGTTTATCATTGCAGTCCGATAAGATGACGTCCTTTCTCAAAATATTATTTTTAATAGAGGGGTCCAAAACATTATGCAAATAGTCCCAATTCCAGCCATCATTACACCAAACATCCTTAACCAGAGTACTCTTTAAAATTGGTTCATGCTTAACAGAGGCAATCAAACCAGTACCCAACTAGTTATCATGCCAGAAATCAACATTGCCTCTACCCAAAATCCAAGCAGAATTTTCTTTAACAACATACAACTTAGATTGAACACTTTTCCACATGCGAGAAGCATTAGCATAATTTGGTCCATAAACAAGATATTTTAATCTCATAAAATTAGACCAATAAGACTATTTTGATATAATATTCCAAGCTTTCTTTATATCAAAACAAATCTTAATATCAAATAAGGATCGGATTCCCAATCCTCCTTTCAATGGTCTACAAATGGAATCCCAAGAGATGAATTTCTTCGTAGATATTTCCTCAAAATCTCCCCAAAAGAACGAGGCAAAACACTTTTCCAAAGACTTCGAAACCATTATAGGAGTATGAATAGAAGATAAAATATGAATAGGCATAGAAGAAAGGACATGCTTGATCAAAATAAGCTTACCTTTACAACCAGAAATTTATTCCGCAACTTAGAAAGGAGTTCTTCAAAGTAAACAACTTTCGCATGACCATATGAAAGAGGAGCTTCCAGATAAATAAATGGAAAGAATCTGTGAAGCAGGCCGGCAAGCCTTCTGGAACAAGTGACACTTTTATGCACAAAAAATAGCTCTTAGAAATATTACCATCTGTCCAGAGCAAATTTCATATTTCTTTAGAAACTGCATCAGATTTATCACTGAAGATTTGCACCCATTAAGGAAAACAATGAAATCATTCGCATATAATAAATGAGTGATAACCGGACAATTTCGAGGACCCAAAAAGCTACCAATACGACCCAACTCAAAATAATTCTTCAAACCTCTGCTAAGAACTTCTTCTCCCAAAATAAAGAACATAGGAGAAAGAGGGTAACCTTGTCGCAAACCTCTAGACGATTTGAAAAGACCTTTATAAACACCACTCAAGCAAACAGAAAACCAGGATTTCTCAAAACACTGAGAAAAAATCTGAATCACTAACTCATTAAAGCCAAATCTTCTAAAAACAGATTTGAGAAAACCCCAATCCATTTGGTCATATGCTTTAGCCATGTCAACTTTAACCATAATATTTTTTCCCCCAACCTTTCGGTTATGATAAAGCATAAGTTCCTGAGCAAGGCCAATATTCTTAGAAATATCTCTACTTATAACAAAAGCTCCTTGTTCTTGAGAGACAAGACCCGGTAAAATATAAGCAAATCTCATAGCAATGATTTTACTAAAAATCTTATAGACCACCGAGCAAAGACTAATAGGCCTAAAGTCTGCTAGTTCTTTCGGGTCAGATTTCTTAGGAATCATGGAAACAAAAGATGGGCAATAAAAAACTGGTAGCTCAGTCATTAAAGAAATCTAAACAGCCTGAAGCAAATCTTGTTTAACAATATCCCAGCATGAAATAAAGAAAGCAGAAGACATACCGTCCGGGCCAAGAGCACTATCAGCCGGAATGCTAAATAGAGCACCTTTCACTTCCTCCAAGGAAGGACTCCTAATAAGCATATCATTATCAGCTTCAGAAACCAAACTAGGAATAACATCTAGCAAATCTTCACCATGGGTCGATTTTCAGCAGATAATAAATCCTCATAATAACAAATAGCAACATCATGAATCACTGATAAATCTGAAGATGTCGAGCCATGCGATAATTGAATAGTAGAAAATGAATTTTTCTAGATTTTTGTTTCCAATAAATCTCTTCTTGCTTTAGAAATAAATTAAAACACGCTTTGGCATCCTTTAATTTTTCCACATCCGATTGACACCAATTGTCAATCAAACTAGCTTCTAGAAAATTAATCTCATCCAAAATATTATGAATATTTTAGAAAATATTACCAAAAACAGATTTGTTATAGCCTTTTAAACAAGACTTAACTCTCTTGATTTTAAAAACCAAAGAGACTAAACCATTACCAAAATAGCCAATCGACCAAGACTGGCCAATAAATGGAATAAAATCCTGGTGTTCACACCACATTCTCTGAAACTTGGAACTTTTTGGACCAACGTATCTGGAATCAGAAAACGACAGGAGAAGTGGAGCATGACCCGAACAGATACGAGTCAGATGATTTAACTTTAGATCCTGAAATGACTGAAGCCAATCCACATTATAAAAAAGCCAATCCAAGAGTGCCCAAATGCTTCAAATCCCAGACTAATCATTGCACCAAGTAAAACGAGAACCAATAAAAGGGGCTTCTAAAAAACCACACCTACCAATCATATCATTAAACTCTGTCATAGCTAACCGATTAGGACAATTACCGCCAAGCTTTTCAGATAATTCCTTAACAATATTGAAATCTCCGACCACTATCAAAGCACCAGAAATATTAGAAGATAAACCAAAAAGATCTTCCCAAAGTAATATCCTATCATCTGCAAAGCATTTAGGGTACACAGAAGTAGCCGAATTTAGAAGAACCCAAGTTCATAATTTTGCAAGAAATGCACTGATTCAAAGCTTGGAAGACATCAACTGACACAGAATTTTTTCAGAAAATTCAAAATTTTCCACCCAATTCTGCATTATGAGAAAGCCCATCAAAATTAATCTTTCGACTAAATTTAGAAATTTTTTCGACAACCAGAAAAGGGTCTAAAATTACTAAAAACTCCAATTTTTGAGATCTAATAAGGTGTCTGACCGTATCAGAGTTACCAACACCCATAGCATTTCAAATAAGAAATTTTTTCTTATTCATTAAATCACAAAGATGAAGGAGAGGCATGAGCCCTACGACCTTTAGTTACCACACCTGAATGAAGCTTAGAATAATCTTTTCGAGGCCTTTGAATGGAAGATTTACAAGTTCCATAAACCACTTGACTTTGAACCATTCTAACTTCAGAATCAGAACCATACCTCCTAGTTTCCACATCCTCCCCACTTGAATCATCTTCAAAAGAACCTTCTTCTCCTGAATAATCAGATGCAACAGTTCCAACAGGAATCTATTCATGTTGATTCATATTGGAATCAAACCCAAGAATCTTATGAAGAGTTCTAAAAACTTGAGATGAACTTACATCTTGAAGACAATTTTTAGAAACAACGTCTGAACCATCAGGATCCTTACCGAAAATAATTGGTTCAATGCCAATATTTCCATAAATAATTTCATAGCTAGCAAGCTCCAACAACTCCGCCTTAATCGGTTCAGTTTCCTTATCAGTTTCCCCAAATTGCAAAGTTGAATTAACAAAGTTCTTTGAGAAAGGGTCCAAGTATGCTCCACGATTTTATCAAGCGCTGATCTAGTTCTGGTCCTGTTCTAGAGTTTTCTTCACGTAGGTAAGTTTCCTCCGGCGGGTAGCCTCTGGCTAGCCTTGACGGATCTGCTGTGTGAGACTCTTTTGACTCCTTCATGGCCTCCCCTTCTTATTCGTCATCATCTTTTCCTTTGCTTTCCCTTCTTTTTTTGATTACTCCTACGTTCTATCCATTGTTCTTCTTTCAAACCTCTCCTTCCCTTCTTTACTTTCTTCCTTTCTTCCTCTGTTCTTTCATTCCTGTTTTTCTGATAGCCTTTGTTACTATCTACTCTTGCTACACCTTGTTCCTTGTTGATTTTCTTTCTGCTCTTGCTACTCTTTCTTTCTTCCTTTCTTGATATTTTTCTCTCCTCTCAATGGTGATATCTTCGTCTTCTTCTTCTTTCCCGTCGGCTAGGACTGATTCTATTGTTCTTGGCCTGTGTGGGGAACGCCTGTCCAGATCAGGTCCTTCTCTGACCCATTTTCCTTGTTCTGGCCCGAGCCTCTTGACCCACCATTTTTCAAAATCCGTATCTAGTAACAGTTAATTCTTTGAGGAATTTCGTCCCCTGATGAAGGCCCCTGCTGCTCCCTTGTCTCATTCTGACCATGCTCCTTCGTTGGTGGGCTGTGTCCCGCCTGTTGGTATGGCCAAGCAGTCCTAGAACCAACTTTTTCATTATTCTGCTAATGGAAAAGTTAAACTTTAATTCTTTCCCCTTCATTTCTCAATGGGGTTAAAATTGCTACCCCTTCAGCTAGCGTGATGGAGATTGGAGAATCTCGCTGGGCTGGATTTGTTGTAGGAAATTTTATTAGCAAAGATCTGCCTTTTCCCCTGGTTAAAACTCTTGTAGAGAAATTGTGGAATAAGAGAGGTTCGGTCGAGGTCTCAAGCATGGATAATGGACTTTTCCTCTTTCGATTTGGATCTAAGGATCTAAAGGATGCTATTCTTGACGAGGGGCAATGGTTTATGGCTGGTAGGCTGTCGGTATTGTGTGAATGGACACCTAGAATTTCTTCATTCAAATCTGAACCTTATAGTCTCCCTCTTTGGGTGAAATTCAGGAAAATCCATCTTGCCTTATGGACTAATGAAGGATTGGGGTATATTGCTATTTGTTTGGGCAACCCACTCTTCATGGAGAAGGAGACTGCGGCTGGAAAGAGACTCAATTTTGCACAATTATGTGTAGAGTTCAGTGTAGAGGAGGAGCTTCTCTCGGTTGTCTAGGTCAAGAATTGGTATACTGGGGAGATTATTGAGATAGAGGTAGAATATCCTTGGAAGCCTACTTGTTGTCACTTCTGCAAGGTATTTGGCCATAACCTCAAGGCTGTGACATGTGCTGGGAATAGGATTGTTTACGAACACAATCAGGTTCTTTAGGTAGTTGCTCATAAACAATGCTATTCCCAGCACATCTCCCGAGGCTGTGACATGTGCTGGGAATAGCATTGTTTATGAGCAACTACCTAAAGAACCTGATTGTGTTGGGAAAAGCATTGTAAATGAGTAGTTGCCCAAAGTTGTGAGTGAACCTTATAAGAACCCTATAGCAATTCACAATGCTGTAGTGACTGAATCTAGTGTAACAACTTCTAGTCAATTCAGTTGCCTTGAGGAGGCCTTGGATGAATTACCTAAGACAACTGATGATCTGTGTTATGAGCCTTCTGAGGGAATGATCGTGATACCTAATTCAGGAGAAGATCTCAAGAAGAAGAAGCCTAAGAAGAAGAAGTAGATGATTGGAGAAACTATTATATATCCTGTGGAAATGTGGCTGAGGCCACAAGAAGTTCACTGAAAATAGCATCTAAATGATTCAGTGGGCATACTGGAATGTGAGAGAGGGTTGAATGACACTCTCAAGCAACGGGAGGTAAGAGAGCTTAAGAAATCTCATAAACTAGTTTTGCTTTGTCTGGTGGAAACCAAGGTTAGAAAGTTGAATTCTAAGCATATTCTTCATCATATGGTTCCAGAGTGGAAATGGAGTTGTAACTACAATTACTCCATTAATGGTAGAATTTGGGTCATGTGGAACCCAATGGAGATAGATATCAAACTGATTAGTGTCTCAGATCAATTAATACATACTAAGGTTTACTGCAAAGAAATAGAGAGAGTTTTTATTGCTTCATTTATATATGGTTCTAATGACATGAGGGAGAGAAGGAGATTATGGAGTGACCTTAAAAATGTGTTCACTACCAATGCCTGGATCATTTTGGGTGATTTTAATATCGTAAGAAAGCCTAAGGAAAAACAAGGTGGTAGACATATAAACTGGCAAGCTGTTAAGAAATTTAATGATTTTAAAGATGAAGTGGAAGTTGATGAAATGAGAAGCAAGGGGTGTTACTACACTTGGTCTAACAAATTTGAGTGCCTAGGCTGCATCAAATCTAGAATGGATAGGGTATTGGTCAACTTGGATTGGTGCTGTAAATTCTTCAACCTTGGTGGAACTACTTTGCCCTGGAATCTCAAATCACTCCCCAAGTCTGGTCAATATGTTTAAGGATTCTGTCAAGGTAAACATTCCCTTCAAATTCTATAATTTTTGATTGAACAAGATTATGAGTCTATCTGATATTAATGGTAACTATTTTACTAATCAAGATAAAATTGCTGAACTTCTGGTTCAAAACAACATTGGTTCAGACTCTTACTCCTCCTTGCCTGTTGACTGGTTAGAGGTAATGGGAGATGGTTTTTATAACACTTTGGTTGAAAACCCGGTCACTAAGGTCATTGTTGAGAAAAATTATTTTTCTCCTGTCCAGATGAGAAAGCTCCAGGGCCCAATGGTTAATGGATTTCTTCAAGAATGAGCAGATGCTAAAGTAAATCAATCACACAATTATAACCTTGGTGCCCAAGAGTAATATGTCTTCTACTGCCAGTGATTTTAGAGCTATTTCCGGTTGCAATGTGGTCTATATGTGTATTTCCAAGATTATTTCTAATAGGCTTAAGCCTTTCTTGTGTTCTCTTATTGGGAATTATCAGTCTGCCTTCGTGCCAGGGAGAAGAATATCTGATAATATCAGTCTAGTGCATGAACTTCTGCATGAGTATCACATATACAAAGGTCCAGCTAGATGTGCCCTTAAACTTGACATCAAGAAAGCTTTTGATTCAGTAAACTGGAGCTTCATTCAGAATTTCCTTATAGCTTGGACATGTCCCAGAAAATTCATCTCCTGGATTATGACTTGTATTTCTACTACCTTCTACTCTATTTCTTTGAATGGAGATTTAGTAGGTTTTTTCAAAGGGGAGAGGGGGCTCAGGCAAGGTGATCATTTATCTCCCTAATTATTTGTTAAGGCTATGGAGGTGCTGGCTAGGAAATTTCAGATAAGTTCTTCTAACCCAAGTTTTGTTCATCATCAAGGATGTAAGGATGAGAACATTACTCAACTATGTTTTGCTGATGACTTGTTTGTATTTGCCCACGCTGATATTAGTTCAATCCAAATTATTCAGAGCAACTTGTAATTGTTCTTTGATTGTGCTGGATTGATGGTCAATACCAATAAAAGAAAAAATTTTATGGCTGGAGGGTCATCTTATGATACCAGAGGGTCATCTTCCTGTGAAATACCTAGGCGTGCCTCTCATTACTCAAAGGTTAAAAATTGTGGATTGTCATGACATTGTGGGTGAAATCAGGAAAAGAATTTGCTCTTGGAAAAGTAAGCGTCTTTCCTATGCTGGAAGGTCCCAACTAATAGAGAGTGTGGTGATGAGTATCACTACTCATTGGATGTCTATCTTCATACTTCCTAGGAGAATTATCAAATCTATTAATCAGCTATGTGCTAACTTTCTATTGGGTGGATTAGAAAGCAAGACTAAACCCCACTTGATGGACTGGAACAGTGTATGCAAACCCAAGCAGGAGGGTGACTTAGGGCCGAGAAATCTCCTTCTATGGAATCAAACTACTATATTGAGATATATATATGGCTTATCATTACTAATGATCAAGGTATATGGGCATAGTGGATTGGTAGACATCTCATCAAATCTAACAACTTATGGGCTCTAAAATGCCCCACTAAATGTACACGGATTTGGTGGAAAGTTTTAAGTTGACGAGATGTAGCTGTCAAGTAGATTGGGATTCAGATTTTTGACGATAATAATACTTCTCTTTGATGGGATGCCTGGCATCCCCTGGGGCCTCTTCACCTTCAAATTACCCATAGGACAATATATCAAGAAAGAATGAATAACAGTGATAAAGTTAGCACCATTTTAATAAAAGGAAGATGGATTACCCCTTCAACTGATAATGTTGTTCTCAGGACAAATAAACTGAATGAGATTCCATTATACTATGGGCTTAGAAAGGACAGAGTTATATGGAAACCTGATCTACAAGGTAAGTTCAACATCAAAGCCACTTGGCTCGCTCTAAGATAACCCAATCCAGAGGTGTGATGGTACAATCTAATTTAGTTTAAAGGCCGAATATGAAGACATTCATTCATATGCTGGCTTGCTGCCAATAATAGACTTCTAACTCTTGATAGACTTGTGAAATTTGGGATGACCCAAAGGAATAATTGTGTGTTATGTAGAGGGAGTGTTGAGACTCATGTGCATCTATTTTTTGGTTGCTCTTTCACAGCTGCTATCTGGAGCGAAGTTTTGAAACTTTGCAACTTGAGCTGTTCATTCTTGAACTGGATTGATCTGTTAAACTGGTGCGATATCAAATTCAAAGGTAATAGTTGTGCTGGGTATATCAGAAAGTTGGCATTTAATGCCATTATTTACCATTTATGGAGAGAAAGAAATGCACATATCTTCAGATCAGAATATAAAGCTGATATATTGTAGTGACGTGAATCTTAGAATGGTCAACTTCCAGAAGATTGTTGTGGATTGGGCTGAAAACGGGGATATTTGTTCTAATTGGAATATTCCCATCAAGTTTGTTAAAGAAAAAGCTATGTCTATGGTCTGGCTTCATCCCCCTAGTTCGTATATTCTTTTAAATACGGATGGGGCATTTTCTTCCAATAGAGGAGGTTTTGGAGCAATTCTTAGGAAAAATTTGGGCATTTGTCTTGCTGCCTTTACTATAGACAAGTCTCCCTCTTCTGTGATATGGCATGAACTAGAAGCAGTAAAAATAGGTATAAATATTGCACAGGATATGAACATTACTGATCTAATCATGGCTATTGATTCCTCTTGTGTGAAAGCATTCCTTTCTATTCAATTGGAGATAACTTTGAGATACACAAATTTAGTGGAGAAGATTTTGAATAAGGTTAATAGATTTAGGTCGTGGTCAATACAACATGTGTATAGAGAAATCAATGGTGCTGCAGATTGGTTAGCATCTTATGCTCTTACTTTCAATAACTTTTGCATATGGGCTTAAGATGCTAATCTCCCTATGGACCTTGTTGATATTCTTGATAAGGACAGTAATGGATTCAGTTACACCAGAATAATTCATGAATAGTGCTACTATGGATGGTAGTCTGCTACTGTACACTTTGCTACGTATGGATCTTATGATGGGACTCCTGCTAGGTGTTGCAGTCTTTATACTGGAGGAACTTTTCCTGTTGAGGGTGGTAGTTTACTGATGCATTGATACTACTGAAGGCTGTATTTTTCTGTAGTGATGCTACTCTATCATAAGTAGTAGCTTCCTTTTAATTGTCTTTTGAGTTGTATGTAGTTTTTAATGCATTTTCTTCCCTTGGGTAATGGTTATGCCACTGGCATTGTAACTAACTTGTATTGAACATTTTCATTTATATTATTACTTACCTTCCCAAAAAAAAGTGCTTTGAGATCACCTCGTAACCAAATTCCATTTGCTTTTTCTTTTCAACACCAAGAACCTCAGCTTGGAAGTCTTGTAGCGTCACCTG
This sequence comes from Pachysandra terminalis, assembly GCA_031762675.1. NCBI lineage: Eukaryota > Viridiplantae > Streptophyta > Magnoliopsida > Buxales > Buxaceae > Pachysandra > Pachysandra terminalis. Next base: position 4,467 of record JAUPMG010001626.1, on the reverse strand, counting down.
AGCTCCCTCTTCAGTAGGTAATAAAACCTTATTAACTGTATGAGAATCCTCGTTATTCTCTAAAATTTCAGTAACTGGAAATATTGATTCCTCATGCACCTGAGGCTGAATTTCGGCTTCTATGTGAATCCCATTGTTGTTAATTGTTTCCGGCATAACCGCTTGAACCTGATTGATAGCATGAGAATGAGCATCGGTTTTTTTTATTATTCCGCCTTCTACGATTCTTTTTAACCGGATTTAAAATCCCTTGATCCTCACCTTGAACTGTGGCAAATCCTGTAGGCAATACTTTTCTACAATCTGATTTAGAGTGACCATGTAAACATCAGTTTTCACAAAACTTTGGAGCCCCTTCATAAATGATCTTCTTCGAAAAACCAACATCTTTCTGAAGCCCAATCCAAATACGATCCGGACGCATCTTGGATATATTCAACTCAATGCAAACACAAGCAAAGCTGTGACGAGATAATAATAAAGTAGGTTGATCAATCCAAAGAACTCTACCAACCAAGGCAGCAATCGCTTTCAGATAAGATGCAGGAATCAAATGCAAAGGAAGATTCAGAAATCGAATCCACACCGGTGCAAATGGTAATTCGTTCTTCAAACAGAGAGAGGGATACCATCTGTATAATCTGAAAAGAGGGTTTTGGATCAGACGAGACTCCCTTGTCCAGGCTTGAATGAAATCTTCGTGCGTTTTAAGCTTGATCATAACGTAGCGAGGATCCATCATCCCAACAATTGCATCCTCCTTCAAACCCCAAGAGTTAATATGTGACCTAATAACATCGAAACTTGGTCGCCCAGCCGAGAACTTCGCAACCAAAGTAAATTGGAATAATTGTTCGGATCGAGTAAGATCTGTGTTGGAGAAAGAAACTGTTGTCGCACCTTCATGCGTCCCAATTTACTTTTGTGCAATTGGGATATCAGGAAGAGCATGATTCTTCACCAAAGCCTTGGTGAAATTAGAATTATCGGCAACCACCGAGGCCATTGTCCTTCCGGTAACCATCGTAGCATGGGCCGGAACATTGAAGGATAAAAGAGGGGGGATCGTTGGAGAAGACAATCCAACCAGTGCTCCCCTAGCCACCAACGGGGCTGCCATAGCAGTCATCAAAATTAGAATTTCATATAACAAAAATCAAAACCTTATAAAAACTTTTTCCCTAAAGCCCTCTTTTTTTTAACGTGAGTTCAATTTATCCCATTAAATCTGATCATGTCATTTTCAACCAAACTAAGTGCAATGGATAAGGCTTGTTGGCATAAAATAAAGTTGTAAGTGATAGTGGGTTACCTTGTCTTAGGCCTCTTTTAGCCTCTATCAGGCCAACCAAGGAGCCATTGATTAGTACACTATAATTCACAGTAGTAACACAATACATGATCTTTGATTAAACCCAAAAGCCAACAAGAACTTCTTAAGAAAGTCCCAACTGAACCTATCATAGGCCTTGCTTAAATCTAACTTGAGAGCTATCAAACCATTCTTACTTTTTTTTCTTTTCGCAAATTTTATGTGTAACTTCATGGACAAGTAAAATGCTGTCATATATGGACCTATTGGGAAGGAATGCGGTTTGGAATGGAGAAATAAGTTTCTCCATCATAGGTTGCATAACGATCAACCATTAGCCTTACTTGTATGAAAGATCATTAATTGACTAGATGATAAATTTGTTATTATCTTATTAATTTAATATAACAAATAAAGATTAGGCGATTAGACGCTTGACTAGACGATAAATTTATTATTATCCTATTAATTTAATATAACAAATAAAGATTAGGCTCTTGTTTAAGAAATTAGTTATGTACAATTTTAAATTGTTAGTTTGGCTAGATGTCAGATAACGGTCCTTCTTCACCTTCTTTTCTACTTCTTTTCTCATTTACAGGTTCGCACTGCCATTGACACCATTATAGCTTCCCAAAACATCAGTGATCCGGGTACTGTAATTTTGACTGGTGAGAACTTCAAACTAAGCTTCTTCAACCTTAGCCATTCTAAGAAACGTTACATTGGGATTTCATATATCAAGATTCCTAAACAGACGGTTGTGTGGGGTGCAAACATAGAAACCCCATTAACGGATTCTTCTGAGGTTCTTAAGATTGCAGACGATGACAATCTTGTGCTTCTCAATGGACAAAGTAACACTTTGTGGTCGATGAATATTTCTAATATCTCCGATAAATGAAGGCATGATGTGCTATGGAATTCAAGGAATCTGGTCTTGCAAGATAGAAATAGAACGGCCTAATGGCAAAGCTTTAAAGGCACCACAACGACGTTCCTACCGACAATGAACCTCGGCGTTGTTGGTCCAGGAAAACCAAATCCTCCTGTCCCGGTCGATTGGTGGTTGTCACTCTCAGTCGTTCGGCCGAAGTGTGTGGGGCATGCCAGAACTTTTGCAAGTTCACTTGAAAGACAGGTAATATGAGTCAAATTGCGTAAGTTGATTGATAAGATAAATCAGTCGATGTGTAACCGATTTTAAGTTAGACGATTGTGTGGTTCACGATCTCGAAGGATCAATGGCTGATCCAGGGAAACTGATTTTACACGATCAACAACACTTTATATTAGAACAAGGAGTACGGTTCGTCAATACACAATTTAGAAAGATAACTTCCTAATTTGAAAAGACAAATAAACATGAACAAAGAAAACACACGACATAAAACCTCTGGCTGTTCCTTAGGCTCCGATCGTAGGGCGTAACTAAGTTACTTCACGTATACACGAATCAGCATGGAAGGGACTGGCAGGAGGGCCTCCGTCAATCGCCAACTAAGATTCCTTCTTTACTGACTAGAGGGATCTTCTGGGAGAAACTTAGTCCAAAGTAAGAAGTAGGTGTAGTAGGATCTTTGCAGGAGCTAACGATTAACTGGTGATCACTGGGGATTATAAACTGAAATAGATTATGACTAACTAGGTTGATTAGCTATGGAGCTCTTTAATTGTGTTGCTATGGAGACCTTTTCTGTTTTGGCCGATTCTCTTATATAGCCCATTATTGCAACCGTTTGACGGTTTGTACATAATGGGTGGTTATTACTTCTCATTTGTTGATACATGGCCAACTCTGGCAACACATTTTCACATTGAGATGATGGAAACGAATTGGGCTTGAGCTAATCTTTTGGATCCTGCGTTCTCCTGTTGGGCCTACGCTCTTTTAGCTCCCCATGCTTTTTAGCGCGTGCTGGTTAGTGGTCTATGAAGCCGGGTCAGTCTCAGATGGCCTGGTTCGTCCAAAACATTGCCTCATTCCTCTTGTCTTTCTAAAAGCTTGTTTTTGAACTGACAAAAGGAAATCCCACTTAAACTTCCTTGGAAAACGGCGATCATCATTGCCATCTTTTCATCTTTTTTTCAAAATTTAAAAAGGGCCTTTATCATCTTTATCCTTTACCCACCTCTTCTCCTCTCTTCATCCCTGCTGCTCTACTTCTCCTTTCTTCATACTTTTTGTACTTCTTTGTATACTCATGGCGTCCAGCACCTCTTCCGAATCCTCTGCCTTCAGCTTGGCCGACCAGTGTGTCACTTTCCCTTTCGCAGACTCATTGGCCATTGGGCCTTCTTTTGCTAAGATAACGCCCCCATTAGCTTCGGCCTTACAACCTGTTTTCCCCAGATATTTTGCGGAGTACTTCCTTACTGATGCTTCCTTTCTTGATTGGCAAGCGTGGATAGCTGGGCGTTCCCTGAGATCGTGGCCGAAGGCCATTGCAAAATGGGTGGCTTGGATCGATCGACCGACCCCCTTCTTCGCCCCTCTTTGGAAATCCACAAGTATCTTTAAACTCATCCAATACTCACGGTTTGAGCTTTCCATGTCTCACCCTATGCTTGCGGCTCTGGCTTGTTTGTGGTCTCGTACCACTAATTGTTTCCACCTCCCTTGTGGTCCCATGGGCCCAACCACCCTTGACATCTGTGCACTCACTGGTCTGACGCCGATTAGAGAATCGGTCGATGGCAACCTTCCTTTCTCCAATCTTCCTTTTGATAATTCTAACGCCCGAGTTGCTTATGGCACCTTTATGTCTCGAGAGAAGAAGTCTTCTACTCCTGATGTTCAGGGCACTCTTCCTTTATCTAATGTTCCTTGATGTGTCAATAATAACCACTCGCAATAGTACGAATCTTTGCAGATAGGGCTATCTTGAGGGTGTTGAACCACAAGGATCGGTGGTAATTCTTCCTAAATTATTAAATTAATTTCTATTGATTATGTAAAAAGGGAATAAATTAAGTGGTTGAAATTATTCTAACAATTCCTGGGAAATCAAGTGAAAACTAATTGATCTAATGTAATGGAACTAATCAATCTAATAGGATGTGAAATCAATGGAAATTAATGTAAAGTGTTGATGATCCCCCTATTTCATTATTATGGCCATCTCATGAAATTTAGAACAATTAACTTAATGTTG
>JAUPMG010001568.1:0-16139 GCA_031762675.1 Pachysandra terminalis | reverse complement strand
CACACCCCAGTGTCAAGGATGCACACCCTGGTGTGCATCTTCAGTGTTTAAGGATGCACACAATGATGCACACCCCAGTGTGCATCTTCAGTGTTCAAGGATGCACACCCCAGTGTCAAGGATGCACACCCTGGTGTGCATCTTCAGTGTTTAAGGATGCACACAATGATGCACACCCCAATGTGCATGGATGCACACTCCAGTGTGTACAAGGATGCACACCCCAGTGGATGTACACTCTAATGTGTATAAGGATGCACACCCCAGTGTGCATCTTCAATGTGCAAGGATGCACATCCTAGTGTGCAAGGATGCATACCCTAGTGTGCAAGATGCACACCCCAATGTTCATGGATGCACGCTCCAATGTGTATAAGGATGCACACCCCAGTGTGCATCTTCTGTGTTCAAGGATGCACACCCCAATGTGCATGGATGTACACTGACTGTGCAAGGATGCACACTGAGTGTGCAAGGAGAGAGAAAGAGACAGAAAATGAGATAATGGTAGTTTATGTATTTTTTTTTTTTTGTTAAAAAACAATGAGAAAGGACAACTCTTACACGTTCTCTGTCATGTGTCAGAGGATCGTATTGGGATTACTTTGATATATTTATGCTTTGTTTGTAAAATATTTTGGTTAATATACTTTTACACAATAAATCATTTAAAATTGGGGATTTTCGCAATTTTACCTGTAATTTTTTGATTTATTTTAATAGACAGTTAAAATAACCGTTCTACCTCTTTTAATTTTAAACAAAATATCAAAATACAATATCGGAAGTATCACCCGCACTGTATATAACAGTAATAACGACCATTATATTTATAATGTTTTATTTCAAAATAAACTGACGTGAGAGAATCCGATTCCTAAACTAATCGGTTCGATTCTTTCTTTGACAGTAAGCAACGAAAAGCATAAATGTCCGAATCAGAATTCCTAAAGGCGGAAAACCGAAACGAAGAAGATCGAATCGAAACAAAAGCGAGGTAGTTTTTTGTTTTTTGTTCGTTCTCCAAAGAATCGTCATCCGAAGCTCTTCAATGGCGGGTCCCCTATCTCTCAAATGCAAAGACTGTGAGGCCCCTCTGAAGTCAGTAGAAGAGGGAGCTCAAGAACACGCAGAGCTCACCTCCCACTCCAATTTATTCGAATCCAGTGAATCTGTCCTTAATCTCGCCTGCACTTCCTGTGGCAAGCCTTGCCGATGGAAAACCGTATGGATTTTTTTTGCTAGTTGTTATTATTCACTGAATTTTGCTAATTGTTTGTTTTTTGATTTGATATGGAATTCGTTTTAGTAGAGTATTAAGTGTTGGTGATTGTTAGGGGAATGTGATTTTCTATTATGAAGGAAACAGATTTGCGTACAAAGAGAACTGGGTACACTTGGTTTGTTGATAGGAACCTGCGGACCCGGAGTTGGCTAAGCTAATTGCTTTAGAGGTTCCAAAGCTCCCTGTTGATTCATAGGAGGGTGAGGCCTGAAGGTGCTATACTATTTTCTATATTGGAGTGATTTGATTTGAAGAAGATTGAATTTAGAAAATTTTTCATCCCTTTTGGTCTCTTCTAATTGGGTTTGGTCAGAATGGGGAGATGAGTTGTTGGGTTTTATTGTTTATGTATTTGGTTGGGGTGTTATGGGTTTCTTTTAGTTGCACTTGTTTGGACTTTGGATAGGTTTTACAGTTTTTTGCAGTTTTTTCTTTTGAATTATAGATCTATCTAATTGATTTTGGATTACAATTGGGTTTAGTTTTTTAGTATAAAATTGATTTTGGATAACAGTTTCAGTTGTTCACAGTTGATTTGAATTTGACTTCTCTTTGTATGACTGATAAATGCTTTTTTTTTTTTGCTATTAAATTTTCTGATACGATGCCATTGATTTTGAATAAGATGGTTTTGTTTTTTAAGTTATTATTCCTATCCCTCATTTTTCATGATTTATGGTAATTCTGTCTCTTCATTATTTTTATTAGAATCGCTATGAAGTAGATGGTGAATTTGTTGACTTGTCATATTTATATTTAATTAGGGATGATCAATAATTGCAAATTTGTCTTTTGTTGTTCAGTTTTGAGTTTCTTTTCATTTTTTTTTCTCTCCAGATCGAAATGGATGACGTGGTATAGATTTTTCTATAGCTGAGTTATTGTGCTTTTTAGATTAGTATGTTTCTTGTCGTCATGAAAATGATTAATGTTTGTTTGTTAATGGCGAGGTTGGTTGTTGTGTTTTCTTCACTCTTTGTTACTTCATTCATTTTGAAACACTCTTTTCCTTACTGCAGAAATGGCTGTCCCAGAAGTTGACAAGAAATTGCTTGCGGAACTTGAAGCAATGGGATTCCCAATGGTCCGAGCAACACACGCACTTCATTATTCTGGTGAGGCCATTGATAAGAACAAGCATGTATTTTTTGTGAGATATTTTATCAACCATAATATATTACTTTTTTCTCAGGATAAGTTAGATTACTTGTAGTAAAAGATAAAAGATGAATCCCATGTACATCATCTGTGTACAGACCCGGCTTGCATTACAAAAACCAAGCGGTAGGAACTTTTCTAGAAAGCAAGCCTTATCAGTCCTTATCAGAATGGCATAGGTTAGCGTGTTGAACTTTCTTATGATGGAAGACCAATAGAAGAGCAGCCTTACTTCTTGATTCGCCACTGAGTTGTCATCGTTGAATTTATTAAAGATACACTTGTTTTCTTCTTTCTTCATGAACACGAAATCACAGTGAATGTATAACTCAGGCAAACATGGTTAGACAGGTTTTAGGAAAACTTTCCTGATTAGGCATTGAAGAAAAAGTGGACCAAGCCATCCTCAACTAAGGACAGTTTAAGAAGCAAGTCTAATCTTGCATCTCTCTTAGTTCCCAAATAGTTGCCGAGAAAGGCCTTTTTTCATTCCCGAGGAGATGTTGGGAAGAATAGCTTGAGTGGGAAATCATCACACCCTAAATGCTAGTCATCAAATCCAACCTTGAACCTGGTGCCTTTGGTGAAGTTGTTATACATTATTAGTATACCTTTCCAAACACATTTCTAACTGTTGCTCACCTCATTGCCGTCCTAAACCTTGTTGTTGTTATCATACTTTGAAGTGTTAATTCTACCGTATAGACTTTTCTGTTTCTGTCTGGACCTTTATAACCTCTTATGAACAAGTTCCATTAGCTAGGAGAATGGTATCTGCTTTCTGTCTGCACATGATTTTCATATAAGTTACTAGTATATTTAGGTCCATCAGTCTTACCATTAGCCTAAACAAAATAATCTCAAAGGTTTTAGCTAGAAGGCTTTGGATGGTGATAGGAGGGATTGTGTCTGAAAATCAAAATGCCTTCATCCAAGGGAGGCAGATATTGGATAGCACACTGATCCCTAATGAGTGTGTGGAGGAGAGGTTCCGATTGGGAAAGGCTGGGCTTGTGTGCAAACTAGACATCGAAAGGCTTACGACAGGGTAGAGTGGGAATTTCTAGATGCTGTTTTGGTCTGGAAGGGTTTTGGTGCTAGATGGCGTAGATGAATAGCAGGCTGTAACAGGAACATTATCTTTTCATTTATCCAGTTTGCTGATGACATGATATTATTCTTTGAAGCTGAAAAGGAACAGGTTTACTAGATCAAATCCATCCTGAGATGTTTCGAGATGGTGTCACATATGAGGGTCAACTTGGACAAAAGTTCTAAAGCAGGAATTTATGTCTGGCCAGAAATTGTATAGGCTTGTGCAGGTGTTTTGGAATGTGGCATTTGTGATTGGCCCATGAGGACAGCCCTAGGAAATTGAGTTTTTGGCAACCTGTCATTGAAAGGTGGAGAAAAGACTGGCCACATGGAAAAAGAATTTTCTATTTATTGGTGGTAGAATTACCTTGATTCAAGCGGCTTTGGCCGAACTTCCTGTATACTACCTATCGTTGTTCTGAGCACCTGTTAAGGTTGTGAAGACGATTGAGAAATGCCAAAGAGAGTTTTTATGGGAAGTGGAGGTTTCTAGAAAGAGCATTTGGTGAGTGGGAGTTTGTTTGTAGAGATAAGTGTAAAGGCAGCTTGAACTTGGGTAATATTTAGGATCGGAATTCTGCATTTTTAGGAAAATGGCTATGGAGATTTAGTCTAGACCAAAAAGCCTTATGGTTCAAGGTCATTGCCAGTAAATATGGGATCCATGAAAATGGTTGGGATATTAACACCCATGAAAGGATTTTCTGTGCTAGCCATTGAAAAGCAATTTCATCTTTAGCACCATTCTTTTATCCGCATTTGAGGTTTTCTGTGGGTAGCGGGAACCATATCAGATTTTGGCTTGACATCTGGTGGGGTGATATGTGCTTTTCCCAAAGGTTCCCTAAACTTTTCTAACTTGTCTGAAACCGGGAGTCCTTTGTATCTGAGATCTTATCCTAGTCTTCGGAATGCCTAGGATGGAATCTTGATTTTAGATGAGATCCTAGGGCAGCCATGATGTCCGAGTTAGCCTCTCTTTTTAAACTTCTCAAGGATGCCTTCATTGATCATAATTCTTAGGATTCTAGGACTTGGGTCCCAGATGTCAGGGGCATTTTTTCCACCCTTTCTTTCATTCGTGTTGTTCGCATAGATAGGGGGACTCCAGCCAAGGTTTTAAATTTCGATTTCGCTAGATATTTCGCCAAGGGGGGCATGAAGAAATTTCGCCTATATTTCGCCGAAATTTCGACGAAATGGGGAAATACTACCATTTCCCCAAGGGGGGAAATGGCGACATTTCGGCGGCATGCTGCCGAAATTTAAAACCATGACTCCAGCCTTGGTTCCTTTCTTTCGTTTCTTGTGGAAGGCCAAGGTCCCTTCCATAATCCGTACATTTGTTTGTTCGACAATCCTTTATAAAATCAATACTTGTGACTAGGCATGTAAATGGGCCGGACACGGTTGAGCCGTGCCCTGGCATGGCACGGCCCGCGAGCTACCTAATATGGCACACGGGCCGGCACACGCTGCCCGCGCCAGCCCAATAGGGCACAATGGTTGATTTTGGCCAGATTCCGGCCAAAACTAGCCGTTTTTGCTCATTAACGGCTAGTTTTACTTGGATTTTCACTACAAATTGTATTTTGACCAAATTTTCCCTCCTAACAGCCAAAAAATGGCTAGTTTAAGGGCAAATTTGGTCTTTTTGATACTAAGGAATGCTTATAAATAGGAAACACTTCTCAATTCAACTCAACAATTTCTTAATCTCTCTTCAACATCTCTCAAGTATTCAACTCTCAAGGACTCTCTTTTGAATTTAATTTTCAATTCTCAAGTCTCAATGCTCAACTCTCAATTCTCATGACTCTAAAATTTCAAGAACAAAGAAGTGAACAAGAAGTCTTGAGAGCTTGAATTTGGGATTTGGGAAGCTCCAAAAGGTATTTTTTTATTTAATTTACACTTTCTAATATATTAATATTATATATACTAAGTAATTCCCTCCTTCTACCTTTCTTTATATTAACTATCACATAATCAAATTATATTATTATTATATTATATTTACATTTTTTAAATAGGAAAATGGTTGGTAGGGATGGTGAAAATTTTAATGCTTACTTTAACACAAATGACATTAACTTTTTTAATGAGACAATTCCTGATTTTGTCATGATTGAATCACCTTTGGAGGAGGAAAAGGCTCCTTCACAATCTAGATATGAACAAGAAGTAGCTTCATCAGCTGCTGCAGGGCCATCTAGTAAAAGAAAAAAAAATTCAGTAGTTTGGCAGCATTTTACCACCCACCAAAAACCAGGTCGATACCTTGTTGTAGTATGCAAATACTGCAAGGATGGATTATCCTACAAAAGCTCCGGTGGCACAGGCCACCTAAAAAGACACATGGACAGATGTCTTTAAAACATGGGGCAAGAGAAACCAAACGAACCCAACTAAGACAAAGTAGTTCAAGTAGCTTAGGAACAAAGTGAAAGCTTACATGAGATACAATGTGGCTGATGGCAGTAGTATCTGGTTATGGTGGGACATGTGGCTCCCATATAGCCCTTTGATTCAGCACATCTCCCTAGAACTCTCCACAGAGCAGGCTTCAACATCTCTGACAGGGTGGACATTCTGTTACTAAATCAACAATGGATTCATGGCAATAACCCAGACCTAAACATCGTATGGGATCACCTTCACCAGATTCCTATCACAAACAACTTGAGGAACAGTTTAACTTGGCTCCCTTCCAAATCTGGCAACTTCAGTATGAGAGATACTTGGTCAGTCTGCAGAAATCATAGTCAAATAAAGGACTGGGCTCCTTTGATCTGGTTTAAAGGGGCAGTATACTTACTCAAGACAAACTGCAAAGAATGGGGATCCTGACTTCCTCCTGCTGCTCCTTCTGTAGCTCCTCAAATGAGTCTATTGAGCACCTCTTCTTTTCCTGCCCCCTATCTTCTTGGGTGTGGAGCAGAATTCTGAAATTATCTGATATTGATAGACAACCTCTCCCCTGGACTGATGATATCTCCTGGTGCACAATGAATTGCTGTGGCCTGGACATCAAAGCTAGAATTCTCTGCTTGAGCTTTAGTGCAACTATATACCATATTTGGAGAGAAAGAAACTCCAGAATCTTCAAGCACCAGTGCAATGATCAAGACTACATAATCAAATGCATTATGGAGGATATCGGATTCTCCATATCTTCAAAGGACTGCAACATTGGTGATTCATTCCAAAACAGAAACCTTATGGCCGGATGGAAGATCCAAGCCAACTACATCTAGCATATCTTGCCCCTTTTCAGATTCTGTCCAGATTTTTAATTTCTGTTTCTCACCCACTGTTTGGGTGTCTTTACTTTTCCCTTGGCATCTGCCATTGTTGTGGCTAAGTCCTTAACCCCTCTTACTTGTACATTCCCATCTTTCTTTTAATACATACTAAACCTTACCTTCCAAAAAAAAAAAAAAAAAGCTTAGGAACATTTATTTTTAATCAACAAAATGCAAGATACCAACTAGTTAAATTTATAGTAACAAGTGAATTGCCATTTGCAGTTGCTGAAAGTATAAAACTTAAAAAATTTATTCTAGATACTTTTGGTTCACAATTTCAACCAATATCATGCAATACGTGTAAAAGTGATGCAATAAAAAAAATTTAAAAATAAAAGAGAAGAATTAATTACTTTTTTTAAAAATCTTCCAACTAAAATTGCTGTAACATTCGATTGTTGGACGAGCGGCCAAGTTTTAGGATATGTAACATTAATTGCTCATTTTGTAGATGCAAACTGGAATTTACAAAAAAGAATACTATGTTTTGATTGCTTGAAACCCCACATTCAAGAAATAACATAGCTTCAGCTATTCTTGTTATTTTAAGGAGATATAAAATACATGAAAATTTATGGCTATAACATTAGATAATGCAAGTAACAATTGGCTCTTAATCTTGATGGAAAATTCTTCCATGTTCGATGCGCTTGCCAAATCATTAATTTAGTTGTATAAGAAGGTTTGATCTTAATCAAACCATATATAGATATCATTAGAGAGCACATAGGTTTTCATTTTAGTTCACAGTCTAAGCAATAGGAGTTTCACCAATTTTGTAAAACTTATAATATGAAATCTAAAAATTTCAATTAGATTTTAAACATCATTGGAATTCAAAATTTTTAATGTTAGAAAGTGCAATGGACTATAAAGACTTAATTACTGGATTTTGTAACTTAAAAATGCCTAGTTGTTCTCTGACTGATTTAGATTGGAATAAAGCTAGTATGATTAAACATTTTCTATAAGTTTTTAATAATTGTACTAAAATTTTATCTTGTTGTTATTATCCAACTTCTCCTAAAGTAATATCATGTATATATAATATAATTTTAGTTTTTGCAACATACAGAGAAAAAGTCAAATTTAAAGACATGTGAAAGAATGAAGCGTAAATTCCTAAAGTATTGGAAAAATATGCCTCCATTATATCGTTTAGCAACTATAATGGACCCTAGGATTAAACTTATAGGGCTAGTTAGGATTAAACTTATAGGGCTAGCACAATTATTAAATGGCAAAAAAATATATGCAATTATTAGAAGATAGTGAAGATATTATTGATGTAAGTAACCTACAATCACAATTAGTTGACAGAAATGAAATTAGATCATTACTTACACAACTTTTTAATGCATATCAATCAAAATTAGGTAATAATATTATACCACAAGTTCAAACAACTCAACTAATACATAGATCTGATCCATCTTTTAGTATGATACGTGCCATATTTGTTTAATGAGAAAACAATTACAAGGTAGTAGTACATATTCAGAATTATCACTTAACTTGGACAACGACCTATTAACTTTTAATACTACAGAAGAATATGATAATTTTGATTGTTTGATCTGGTGGAAAGCAAATACAACTCAATATCCTGTGCTTTTCGCCATGGCCCGTAATCTACTAACGGTTCCGGTGTTCACAATTGCATCGAAATCAGCTTTTAGTGCAGGTGGAAGAGTGGTGGATGAATTTCATGGGAGATTATTGCCGGATACTATGGAGAGTTGCATCTGCCTGAGGGATTGGTTCAATGCTGAAGATAGGATACAAAACGAGCCTGATTGGAATTCACTTGATGTACTAGAAAATTTAGAACTTAATTCGTTTTTTATTTAATTTTTTATTGTTCAGTCAATGTAATTTTTAGTTTTAATTTTTTTGGGTTATAGTTTGTAAATAATTGCAAATGATAGATAGGTGAGTGGGTGCCAACCTAGTTGGGATGTGCTAATGCAATAGTGATGCAGTTATCAACCCAAATCCTTTGCACAAGTTTGATTCAATAAATAAAGTGAGATTTTTTTCATGTGCTCATACCATGTTCACTTGTTAACTTATATTAGTTAAGTAATATTAGTTATATAAGTAAATAATTTATAAAAGTTAAATAAATATAATATAAGATGTAAATATAAGCAAATATTTTATATAAATTACTTAAATAATTTATATAAGTTATATTAGACTAAGGTATGTATAAGTTGTATATATATATATATATATACACTATATTTGTAAAAAAAATGAATAAGGTTTTTATAAGTTTATTTTTCAATGTTATTTTTCACATAAGTTGTAATAATTTATACAAGTTTTAAACAAGTTTATATAAGTTTTACATAAATTGTAAATATTATTTTTCACTTATATAGGTTTTTATAAGTTGTAAATAATTTATAAACTATAATTTTTTTTTGATCATTAACAACAATTTCATTAATCATCAAAGAAGAGTACAAAAAGAATCATGAAATGTGATCCAATAACAAAACAAAACTGCAAAGTAGATTACAAAAGTAAACAAAAAGGGAAAAAATTGTACAAAAACAATTCATTTGTCATCTCAATCTCTTCCCCCCTAGGCATACCAGCCCCAAAATCCGCTCTCTCCACACCTTTTCTGACCCAAGTGTCTGCAACATCATTAGCTGATCTCAACACATGACTAAAAGATATGCACAAGCCATTGGAAAGGTAGCGAGCATGTCTAATCTAGTAAGCATATTTCCAAGGGAATTTATCCTCACCTTTTATCCACGAAATAATCAACAGTGAATCACCTTCAATCTGTAGAGGCTCCAAATTCATCTTTCTAGCTTCAGCCAAAGCGGCAATCAAGGCTCTTAATTCAGCAGTGATAGAGTCCACAATACCAATTGGACCAGAAAAGACATGTATAATATCACCATCCGAATTCCTGAATACTCCTCCAATCCCAGATCTTTCTGGATTACCCAAAGAAGATCCATCAAAATTGAGCTTAATATAACCCCTAGGTGGCGCCTTCCATATCATTACCTTCGTCGGAGTTCTTATCGGAGAAGCAATCAACTCATACCAACTTCTGACAATGCAATCCATAGATATGCCCCTAAATTCCTGCCTTACAGACATCCAGCTAGCCACTATACCCATAATGGAATTAATAAGCCAATAGAAGGGATGCTTAATCTCCTTAAAAACACGCCTGTTCCGTTCACACCAACTAACCCAAAGTATTGAAAAGAAGAGTGCTTCGCAGAAAACCTTGCCTCTTTTCCCAAAACCCTGGAATCGCCATTGATCAAACAACTTTACAATGTGTTCCGGTAATACCCAATCCATTCCCATCAATTGCAGAAAATACAACCAAATACCTCTTGCCACTGAGCAATGAAGAAAAAGATCATCCACTGTCTCCCCTTGATTCTTGCACACGAAACAAATATGTGGAGAGATAGCCATATTGCCTCTCCTCCTTTGGAGCATATCACAGGTATTTATACGATAAAGCATAACAGTCCAAACAAAAAAATCTCACTCTAGGAGGAACTTTAGCCTTCTAAAATTTGGAAACACAAAATGGAGGAGGGTTCAAATTCTCCTCCCGATCAAGGAAGTAAAAAACTGATTTAGTGGAAAAACACCACTAGACTCCAAAGGCCAAACCCGGTAATCTTGACACTCTGCTTCAAGGAAACAAAATTTCAGAATATCAATAAGACTCGACAACTCCTCCATCTCAGCAATTATAAGATTTCTTCTAAAAGAGAGATTCCAAACTAACCCTGTGGATGACCAAGAAAGAATATCAGAAACCACAACATCCCTATGTTGTACCACCGTAAATAATCTATGGAATCTAACTTTAAAGATAGACTCTCCCCACCATAGGTCATGCCAAAACCGGATTAGAGAACCCATACCCAACACAAAACGAATAATAGAATAAAAAGAAGAAGCTAAAGCAGAGATGGCTTTCCAAGGACTATGCATATAAATTTTAGCCGATTGATTAATATCCCAAGTATTCAAATCTATCCCAAATTTACTTATGATGTTCTTGTACCAAAGAGGCTCCATGTCATTGCCAAAACGCCATAACCATTTAAACTTACATAATTTATAAGTTTTTATATATATATATATATTTTTTCATTTTCAATTTTTGTTCACATATGTCGGGTGGGCGGGCTGGGCAGGCCGGGCGGCCCAGCACGGCTCACCCCAACTTGTGCCATGGGATTTGTGCCATGCTGGGCCTGGGGTATCCAAATATGGGCCCAACACGGCACAACTTAGTGCGGGGGTGCCTTCCCAAAGCACGACGGGCCTGGTCTAATTGGCCGCGGGTTGTGCCGTGCCAGCCCATTTACATCCCTACCTTTGACTTAGTTCAAAGGAAGTGGAAACACCTGAAGATGTCCCCTCATGTTTGTGATGTTTGTGTATTGTGTTTGAGACAAGGAGAGTCAATGGACCATTTTTTTCTAGGGCGTGTGGTGGCATATTCCATTTGGTCATTTCTCTTGCTGGTGATTGATGTGGGTTGGGTGCTTCCTTCATGCATAGATATGCTATTTAAATAGTGGTGCTTTCAGGGGTTGTGGAAAGGGGGTAAAATGATGTATAATGCCTTGTTTTAGGTAGTGCTATGGGTCATCTGGGAGGAGTGGAATATGAGGATATTTGAGGATAGGAGTAAGGTCACTAGGGCGCTCATTGACTCGATTGTCCAATTGGTAGCATCCTGGATGATGGTTCAGCCGAGTTTAGAGGATTATCGAAGTTGTACCTCCTCAAAGATTGGGCAATAGTAGTAAGATCATTCCCATTTACAGATACTGTTGATGCATCCTCGAAATCGTTGAGGGAAGGGTCTATCAAGCTCAATTTCGATGGATCATCTTTAGGCAATCCTGGCCCATTGGGAGTTGGAGGTATCTTCCGAGACCATCATGGGACCATCCTTCATGCCTTTTTAGGACCATTAGGGGTTTGGGATTCGATTCGTGCGGAGATATGTGCTTTGATTATTGGATTGAGGGAAGCAAAATCCTAGGGTTTTCTCTCTTTGGCAGTGGAGGGGGATTCTCAGATTATGATCAATTGGATGTTATCTACTACTAGTGCTTGGAGATACAGACACCTTTGTAGTCTAGCGAGATTCCTATCCGATAATTTATGTGCCTCTTTTATTCACATTTCTAGATGGGCTAATGGATTGGCTAATAGCCTAGCTAGGGGTGGGGTGGGGAGAGATGAGTTTTTCATTGGGGAACCTATTGAAGTTATGATTTGAGGGTGGGGAGTGAGGATGTTATGGGCTTTTTCTTTCTTTGCTTTGTTTTCCTTTTTATAGTCCACCTCGAACTTATTGTACATTACATTACTCTCTTTTGATGGTATATATAATTATATACACTTTGATGTGATTCATAAAAAAAAAATAAAAGATACGGTGATTAGGGAGAGGAAATATGAATGGAAGCATGATAGTGTGCTATACATGATTGTTCATTCTTTGCCTTTGGAGATTTAAATCTTTCATCAAAAGGCTAGAGGTATCTTGATTCTTTCCTCCTTAGGATAGGCGGTAGCATCTGGGTAGGGATACAATATATCAATTAGGATAACTTAGCACAAGTAATGGAGTCAAAGCCATTAAAATACACATTGCTTGAAAACCCAATATATTGTAATTTTTCCATGTTCATTCCAGAATATTGCTATGCTATCCTCATCCTTTCTTTTTCTTCCCTCCCCCACCCAAAAAAAAAAGAATTAAATTTATTATGAGAAGGAAAAACCCAAGATACACCTAGGCTAAGACAACAACCTTCTGAAAGGAAAGGGTAATAAAAACCTGCCTACATTATGCAAAGGAGATATGGACTCGCTTGTATATCATATCCTCCAAAAGTATTCAATGTGATTCCAAAGATTTAGGTACATAAACCAAGTGAGCTAGCCTCAAAGAGCAGCAATGAGGCTGGAGATTGAAGACAATGGTCGATTCGCCCTCTACAATTATGCTAAGGAATCTAAGGGTCATTGCCTCTCAAGACCCCTTAGAAGGGAATACACTCGGTTGAAACCAAATTCTCTAATAATCCTTGAGAAGATATAGTACTCACGATCTCTAAAAGTATCACCAATACTTGATTGACCAGGGTTCCCTATAGAAGAACAATCAAAGTTCCTTTGAAAGGCGGTTACAAGTTAATCTATGCATTCAATAGCATTTAGGTCTAAGATCTCTCGTGGAGTAGATAATAACCAAAGTGGTGATTGAATAAATTTGTTATCTAGTCCTTTAGCTTTGATTGTTGGTGGTGGCATTTTACAATTTCATGGCATTCTTCTTTTTCTCATCACACTAATGATCACCTTTTCTGCCTATGCTCCCAACCGGCTAGATCTATAAGTTGGATTTAGTAAGCTGGGCTGGTGTATAGTTTGGATCTTGAAAAAGCTCACTATATGATGGACTTGGACTTCCTCAATTCTGTCCGTAAGTGGAAAGGGTTTGGATCCGAATGGAGATCGCAGATCAGAGGCTATTTTAAAAAGGTATTGTTTTCTTTCGTTGATTGAGGCAATTAGGGGGTACTTTTAATTCTTCCAAAGGTATGCGCCAAGGAGAGTCTTTGTCCCCTATTTTGATCACCGTTATAGGAGATATTGAGTAAATTTATTAGCAAAGATTTTGAGTTGTGTTTGGTGGAGGGCTTTGTGGTAGGAGTTGATAATGTGTTTCTCACCTCCAATTTGCTGAGTAGGGTTTTTTGGGTTGAATGCATTCTAGAATGTTTTGAAATGATCTCAAGGCTGGAAATGAATTTGAGGAAGAGAGGCATGTGGGCTATTGATGTAGAAAATGGTTTTTTGTTGACTCTAGCTAGCTACATGGATTATCAAGTAGTAGGGTGGGTCTTAAATACTTGGGTCTTCCCTTTGGTGGCAATACTAGCCGTCCTTGTTTTTGGAATCTGATCATAGAGAGAGTGGACAGAGAGTTAGCTAGATGGAAAAGGAATTGTTTTCATTAGCGGTAAAATCACATTAATTATGGAAGGCTTCATCATCTAACCTCCCTTTTTACTTCTTATCCTTTTATAGGATGTTGGTTAGTGTTGCGAGATCTATTGAGAAAGCCTTCATGGACTTCCTATAGAAGGGGGGAGGGTTTAGGAGGATTCATTTGGTTAAATGGAATGTTGTGTCCAAGAGCATTGAAAGTGGGTTCTTAATTTGGGGTACACTGACCAAGACTTTTGCGCTCCTTGGCAAGTGTCTTTGGAGGTTTGGAGTGGACAAGGATAGCTTATGGCATATGGTAATCAAAAGAAAGTTTGTGTGGATAACGAATGTTGGGACGTGAATACCGGGGTAAAAGTGTCTAGTTCTAGTTTGCGAAAACATATTCTTGTCTATCCTCATCTTTTCTTCCTATGGTTAGTAGGGGTTTAGGGTGTGGTTCTGGCATTTGGTTTTGGAAATGCATTACTGAAAGGGTTTAACTCTCTCCTTTTGGATTCACTCGCATTTCCTTTGGCCCTTCATAAGGACGACATTGTTGCGGATGTCTTATCGTAGTCTTCTTTTGGATTTCTTGATATCTGCCTTTCTTAAGGGATCCAAGGCCTGCAGATCTGAAGTAAGTTGCTTCCTCACTTGATTGTTTGAAGGATGTCTTCATCTATTTGTTTACCCATGATCATGTCATTTGGTCCCTTGACCTCAAAGACCTTTGTTTGACCAGTTCTTTCTTTTCCATCGTTAGTTGAACTCCTACACTTTCCTCCCCTTTCCACTTGGGAGGATTATATGGAAATCAATTGCACCCAAAGAGTTAGAGTGTTTTTATGGCCAGTGGCACTAGGGAAAATAAATACCAACAATATCCTTTAGAAAAAGTTAAAATATCTTGCACTGGCTCCTCATCTTCGCTATAGTGTTTAAAACAGGGAGAGGGTGCCTTCTCTGTTGGGGATAAATGTCTTTCAGTTCAGGGAATGCTTTCTCTGTCTCCTAGTTGAGCTAGCGTGACCGAATAGTTCAGGGGGATCCATTATTTAACATCTTGAAGACCTAGAGTTTACTTATCCTTTCCTTTCCTTTCAGGTCTGCCAAGCTGCTTATGTCCCTCCTGATAGCTGAACTTTGAACCCAGACCCTTCTAGGTTTGTAGGGGTGTTAAAAGATTATGAGGCATTTATCGTGCATGTGTGATTGTGTTCTCAGGGCTTATTGGTGAATGGTTAAGGGAATTCAGTGAGGGCTGAACTGTGTGCTCTCTATTGAATGGGTTAAGGGAGTGTTGATCTTTTCAGGTCTAGAGTCTCCTTATGTAGGGTGATTCAGAGACCATATTTCTTGGATGCAGAGCATAGATAGTTGTTCTTTCAAGCTAGATCACTTAGTTCGTTGGCGAGATCATTGGCATTTGACATGAATGTTCCATTCATTTGGGTGCCTAGGTCTGCTATCGAATTTACATATTGGTTAATCAAAAGGGGAGTGGTCAGTGGCTTTATGCTTAGGGGGTTTCTAGTGTATTTTATTGCTTTTTCTTTCCTTTTTTTTTTCTTTCTTCTTTCTGTTGTTTCCTTTTGTAGATATCTTCTTGCCTCTTTCTAATATAATTTCTTCGCTATCCACCAAAAAAATCTTCGGCTTTTAATATAATTTCTTGGCTATCCATATCAAAAATATTTGGCGGGGAGAGTCACCTCTTTCTTGTCTCTTCCACACGATCTTTAATCTTTCTTAGCCTTTGTATACTTTTGTTGCCAATGTCATTTCTTGGTCTTTTGTTTGTCTTGTTTGGAATCTGCCTTTCAAGCAAGACCTTATACTGTTTAACTTGATTGATTTAGCCTTTGTTTTTGCGATTTTAAAGATGTTTTTATTAACCCTTAGCAAGATTTCCGTCTTTGGACATTGGATTCTAAAGGCATTTTTGCCATCCAAATCTTTTTTCCTTGTCATTCGCTTGATCAGTGTGTGTCGTATTCCTTCCTTCCCCCTAATTGATTTGGAATTAGGCGTGGCTCCAAGATTAAGGGTTTTTTTACATGATAGTTCTTCATAATATTAACACTGTTAGTGTGGGCGAGTGGGCCGTGGGGCCCACACAACCCCTTTTTCTCTTTTTCCTTTTTTTTTCTTTAATTGTGTATGTACTGTTTTAGCCCTAGTTAATATATAAACTCTCTTTCTAATTGAGGAGAGTAAGTTTTGCTGCCACAACATGGTATCAGAGCAGATTAAAGAAAAATAAAAAAAGAAGGGGA
>JAUPMG010001547.1:0-16139 GCA_031762675.1 Pachysandra terminalis | reverse complement strand
TGATTCTTAGGGTTTTAGATTTCTCAATCAAAGACCAAAGATTATTGGTTGAAATCCACTTTATGTTGTTGGGTTTTGAAGGTTTTTAGTTTGGATTTGTACTTTGGGAGTGCTATGGAGAAGAAAATGAGGAAGAAAGGTCGTTGCTGGTTTTTTTTCTTTTTAGCAAAGTATCGATCGATACTCTCGATACGCTCGATACACTTATCGTATCGCTCGATACGCTACGATAAGGCTGTTTTCAAAATTTTAAAGTGTTGTATCGTATCGACTATGTAGATACACGATACGTATCGGCCGTATCGAGCGATACGGCACGATATTTTAAACCATGGATATACCAGGTGGGAGGTAATCGACAGCAGCCACATTAAACATTTGGAGCCAAGCATGGTTGACACGATCTCTATCAATCCTAGATTTTATACAGTCCATCCCTTCAGATTTGTTTGACCAAGTGAAATAACACCCTTTAGTGTTCATATCAAGGAGAACAACATGATCAATAGCATCGTTAAACTCCCTTGAGGTTCTAAAATCAATATGCCTACCACCACTCTTCCCACTAGCATATCTGACCACATTAAAATCGCCAAGGATGATCCATGGCCCAGAGCAGTTAACACTAACCATTTGGTTCCACAATCTCCTCCTTTCAAAAGCTTCATTGCATCCATAAACAAATTTAGCAGTAAAAGATATACCGGTGCTTATGATGGTATTCTGAGCATGTATAATTTGATCATTCTTGGATAGAATACTCGCATTCAATAAATTATGGTCCCACAACACCCAAATTTTTCCTCTAGTAGAATAATCGTAATTAGAGGTATAAAACCAAAAAGGAGCTATAGCATGCATGATGTAGTTAACATTTACACTCTTAACTCTAGTTTCTGCAAGTCCTAAGATGTCAATCTTATTCACAACAATAATTCTCCGTACCTTAGATTGTTTAAAGGGATCACTGAGCCCTCTAATGTTCCACATTCCCAGCTTCAGCATTTAGAGAACTTTCTCAAGGATCCTCTTGTCACGGCCGATACCATCTCCTCTTGGAGAGTTTTCTCTCTTTGTAACCTTTTCCTTTCCTTTTTTTTTTTTTTTTGCTTTTTAGAACCACTAGACTCATCACCCTCCCTCATATCAAGATTCTCAGTACCCTCACCTTGAGGCAAACAGTCAAATGTGTTTCCACATTTCACTCCACAGTTGGAGGTAGCTTAAATTTCTAAGCTTGTTCTCCTTTCTTACCAGAACTCACAATCGTAAATTCACTTCCAATATTAGCTATTTCCATATGGGTCTTGGTAGTACTTCTGGAACCTAGGTTCTTCATCAGGACCTCTTGAGTTTCCATTAACATGTTCCTATCTTGAGTCTCGGTAATCACAACAGGACCTGAGTTCTAAACCAAGGCCTGAGACCCAGTACCCAGTATAACTGACGGTACCACACACTCGACTAACCTGTTCTCTGTAGGGTTTACCACCTTCTCACTCTCCACTCCACTTCGTATATCCATTTCTTCAGTAGTGAAGATCTTACCTGTGGGCTTCCACTTTTTCCTAACTTTCTCAATGGTCGGGCATGTCTTATCTGAGGGACCAAAGCATTTGCATATATCACACTTAGTGGGAGTCCAGGTATATTCAATAGTAATTTCCTTCAAAATTTGGGGTTTACCTGCCTTAGCAATGTTCACAAACACTAAAGTGGGAAAAGATGTGTCATCCACCTCAACTGTAATAACCCAAACAAAATAATAGGGCTTATGTGTAAATACCAAAAAGTTAGGGGTTAATTTTAAATTTTTAGTAAATGCCATGTTTTTTTACTTTTGACCAATTGTGATTGGTGGGTTGTACAATTAGGAAACTAAGCGACAGCACACAATCATAACTTCTAAAGTTGAATGAGTGGCTAAGATCATGCAGGAGAATCCAACCCCCAATCAATGGCTCAGATTTAAAAACTTACAATTAGAAGTATTCTCTACGAAACAAAGTTAGTAATTAACTACGAATAAAAATCTAAAATAGAAACACAACCAAGTTAGAAATAAGCCACATGGGCTGGGAAATCCATCTAATGGCTGAGAATTAGTTCTTAGTTACTAATTCTAGAGCTCCTAAGTGCCTATATAAGCATGAGGCTATGGGAGGATTGATTCATCACTTGGAGAAGAAGAGGACAGAAGAAGAGGATCAAGAGGTGTAATTCTCTACACTAACCGTCAACATCAAGGTAAGTATTCAAGGATAACTTAGTTTATAGTTTTAGTTATTCAAAATTACTTTCAATTGTATGAAGTACGTTTTCAAAGTTTTCATCTTAGTTTTCAAAGTTTAATGGTAGATTTGATATGTATTAATCTAATGTTGTTTACTAACGTTTGTTTATTGGGTTTTATGCAGAATTCAAAGTTAAGGAGGGTTACTTAAGAAGTTTTTTGATTTCAGTAGAAGAGGAGTCAAAAACAGGCCAAACTGGCCAGATCACGAAGTACGGTGGCCCCCTCGGTGCGCCGAACACTCGCCGAACACACCCAGAAGACCCTCGGCGAACCCTCGACTCGTCGAGATCACGCTGACCCCCATAGCATGATCTTTAGGTCCCTGGTTTGTACACCGAAGACCCACTCGGCGCGCAAGCATCACAAAATAAAATATAGGCCTTTGGAAAGTACACTGAGACCCCACTCGGCGTGTCAAAAGCTCATTGAGCCTGTCTATTTGACCAAAACCGAGAAACCCCTTTGGACCCCTCGACGACCCCCTCGGTGCGCCGAACGGCCGCCGAAGGTACACCAAAAGCACCTCGGCAACCCCTCGGTATGCCGAAAATGACCAATGTGGTCCGTTTGACTTGGAATTTTATAAACATATGTATTTTGATCTCATTATACCGATTCTATCATTAGTTTTGCTCAACTATGCATATTTACTATACTCACTTCCTTATGGACCCTTTTGCTATATTTGGTGGACACATGATATTTTAATATGCTTGATGTTTTATGTTTATTTAATGTCCAGCATGTTAGTTAGCAATATTACACTTTGTACACATGGATTGTATGCTTAGTTAATGTGCACCATACCACTTGCATCTCATAATGCCATATGACCATGAATTTGGTCTATAGGTCAACCCTTTGCATATAAATCCATACTCCTTGATTCATAAGGTTATTTCAGAGATTGTTGTGATCAGGAAATCATAATAGGTAAGGAGACTTACATATATATATATATATATATATATTTATTGGAGTTGAGGGACTAGCTATCCCAATATACCTATTGGTCCTATGGACTATCAAGGAGTGTTTTCTGTTGCTTATTGCTATATACGATTCCCTGAGGATACTTCACATTGGTGAAACCTTGGATTTATTGCCCTTGATCACAAATAAGTGAGGAAATTGTGCCCTCTGGGTCGAAGCCCCTTAAAACTATGATGCACACATGGAATATCTTATTCTTGAGAATGACCCTGTATGAGGGGGGATGATTCGAGAAGACATCTTGCTCAAGGAAGGATAGATCTTGTGGGATCTTATATACTAACATTCAAATAGCCTTTAATAATTGCATTGCATCCTAGACTTGTTTGCTAGATCACATATGGTGATTTCTTATAGGAGCATAGCATGCATACGTTAAAACTAGACCATACATGTTCAGCATATCATCTTATGCATATTCTCTCATATTATTGTTATCTCACATAAACTGTTCATATTACTCTTATTTCATCACACATCTCATTATTTATTGTTTACTGTTATATGGATTATGAAGAGTGGCATTGACCGTACTTCAATTATAAACCTTGTTAGACTTGTTTACTTACTGGCTAAGTGTAGCTTACGCTTTCAAGCAACCATATTTTCAGGCACATTAGAAAAGGATGACTTGGATTATGGAGACCAAGCCATGGAACTTTGTTTTGACGAATGTGCTGATTTTATCGAAGAAGTTAAGTAGAAGTTATTAGGGATTTTACTCGTTTTTGTTGGCTAGCATGCCAAAGTTTATTATTAGCCATTATTAGGCTATATTTTATTTAGAGATTTAATTGAGCATGAGACTATGGATTATTTTCTTTCGGCTACTATGTTTTTGATTGTTATGTTTGAGATGTAATGACTTAAGGTTTGGAATTATTTGGTTTATATTATATCTCAGTTATATTTTCAATATTTGGCAATGTGTTGACTACCACTCTCATGTGGAATGGGGTGAGAGTTATGTTTCAGACTTCTTAGGGACTCCTTTGAGATCTCTTAAGTTTGAGATGTGACATCAACACATTCCCTAGCATAGAGTAATCTGGTGCCATCATCAGTGGCCTGATCCAGGGTGATAGGAAGCCCAACTGCACTAGCTATGTATCTCAATCCTCCAATAGTCTTGTAAATCATAGGGACATTAATTAGCTTGATCCATATAGGCACCCTACTAACCGCACACTTCTCAAAAGTCATATTAGGATACCACGGCCTTAGCACAAGCAGCTTCCCTGCAATGTGCCAAGGACCCCCTTCATGCACAGTATCCCTGAGTTTAGCATCAGAGAATTTGAACAGATACAAATCATTGGGTAATCCAATGAATGAAACAGAGTTTCCCTTCCCTCAGAGCCTCTGAATAGCTTCTCTAACCATCGAGAATGGTAGTCACTTCCCCAAAAAATGCCCAACAAGTGAACCATCCCATCTGCGAGAGCCTTCGGTCAACACTTGATCCGATGAAGAGATAATGACTTTGCTGTCGACCAAGCTAGGTTTGTGGTAAGAGAGCTTCTCCCTTGCACGTCCAGTGAGGGGGAAGAGATCGTTCCACGCGCGGGGCCACCCGTATGAGGACCACCAACACCACCACCAAGAGGAGGAAAGTCATAGGAACAAAGTCCAGGTGTAGGAATCAATGGGTTGGGGAGCAGAAAAGCAGTCAGTAGGCGCCGATAGAACCAGAGGACGTTGCAAAGGCAGAGGGGACCATCCATTGCCAACAAAGGTAACAACGGTAGAGCCAGCAGGGGTCTGAGAAGTACAGGCTTTGCTCGACACATATAGAATGTTCATGAAAATGTTCGGAGGAAGATTGCCTTGAGTAATGAGTACTATAAGCAACAAGCAGATCGCCATCGCCAATTTGTTGAATTTAAGGAAGGTGATATGGTAACGGTTCACCTAAAACCTGAAATATTTCCTAGAGGGGCATATCAGAAGCTTCATTCTAGAAATGCTGGTCCGTTCAAGGTGCTGAAGCGACTGGGTGCAAATGCATATTATCTAGAATTACCATCAGACATGCAGATGAGTCCCATGTTCAATGTTGAAGATTTGACTACATACCATGGACATTATATTGAGGCAGAAACTGAAGAACACACTATCAAAACTCCACATTTTGTGTCCGTAGTTTCTTTCCTCTTCTATTTAAGAACTCCTTCGTGTAACTTTTTAGAGAAGGATGAATAAAAAAATTTCAGCAGAGATTGCTTGAGGTGAGACTCGTCTTTCTCGTTAGATCAAGAACTGGTGAGACTCCATTCTTAGATCTAAATTCAGTAGAGACTTTACTGGTTTATCTTTTATTTATTTCCTTTAATCTCAATATACGTGTTGTCCAGCATCGAATGAATTCCTAACCTCCCACACCAATAATTTCCACTAACCATTACACTATTAATTCAACTTAATGATTCACTGTAAGGACCCGAACCTTTATTCTAAATTAATTAGGATTAGTGATTAAAGCATAATTTAAAATAATTAAATTAACACTACAAGTAGACTAAGTTTATACCCATCAGATCCCTGACCTCGGAAAGTTAGGTAAATTAAGAAATTAAATTAATTTAGGTAGCCAATCAAAATGGCCAGCTGAAAAATTATAGATTAATTAATATTTAATTAAGTTAATAAGTTAATTAATCACACCCTTTGATTTCTGAGACCCACCTCAGACTCACCGACAAAAGCCCTCTAACAGAGCCCGCATAGATGACCAGCCAGAAAATTTAGAACCAGAAACCCCGTTTTTCTCTTAGTGCTGGCGCAATTCACAGCTTGTCTATAAATAGAGCACTTAGCTCATAAAACACATTTGCTTCTTCCCTTCTCCTTTCTCTTGGGGTTTTGGAGCAAGTTTAGAGCATCCAAGTCCTAGATGCGTTGCGAATCAATCTCGACCTACTCCGGCAACACCCTAAGTTGAGTAACCTCCCTTGAATGTGTTATTTAGTTGTGGTTTAGTATTTTGACCTAGGAGAAGGGTTGTTTGCCTCATACCCACCTTCTCCTTGGGATTTAGACCATTTTTATTGATGCATGTGAAACCCTAAACACCAAACCATCTTGTTTAACCATGCATGTGGAAAAACCCAACCCTAGGTGGAGAGAAAAGAGGGAAAACCCCAAATCTCCACTGTAGACTAAATGAAATTGGATTTCGACCTTAATCGAACCTTCCAGGGAGTAAAACCAAGCTCCCAGTAAAATTTCAGCCTCAATGGCTCTTTCCCCAGCTTCGGCGCACTCTTTGGCACGCCGAAGAGTTTGCCGAATCTTAGAGGCCAAATATGGCTCTCGGGAATGGTCGCCGAAGGAAATTTAGGTGTATCGAATAGGTCGCTAAACACCCCTTTAGGTTAGCCTAAGAGGTCGCCGAAACAATAAGTAACCAAACCAATTTGACTTCTTGTCTATCGAGACTCTTTTGGACCAAATCCCAAGGTGTCAAATCATTCTGCACACTTTAACCCATTTAGGCGCGTCGAAAGGTCGCCGAAGACCCCGTCGAACCACTCCACTGGTCCAAATGGAGTGAATTCAACGGGAGCGCGCATATCTTGATTAGCTACACGTGTCTAGCCTATTTCTGGGGTCAGTTAGACCTATCGTGTAATATCCTTCCCCTCAACCCGGAAATCTAGATTTCTTAGTTTGGCCAAGCAATAGAAGTAAATGGGTAAGCATAGCCCCCAAGACCTTCTATTATCTTAGTACCATCATAATACACGTGTTGAGATGTAAATGGTTGTTATAACGCTTTATTTATTAAATTGTGAGTTTAGGCATGATGAGATGCCTTGTTAATTATTCTATGGATATGAGATTGGATTGGCACTCGGATGCCTCTCTTGTAATTATATAATGAATTGGATCACGTAGATGAATCCAAATGGATATTGTTAATGAGGAGTTTGGTGCCGATGTGCCCAACTTGCCTTTCCTTTAATTGTAGATTTTATTAAATTTAGAGTTCTGTTAGTAATGTATAGAGAAGTATGTAGGTAGAATTAGATCTATTATATATATATATATATATATTCTTAGTAAGTTAGGCTATATGTTTTATATTACGTGGTAAGTTAGATTATATGTTCTATATCAATTAGTAAGTTTGGTTATGCGTTTTATCTTTCATAGTAAGTTAGTTATGGGACTGTGCTCATATGATTGAATGCTTGAATATATGCCTATGAAATCTTGTTTGTTGCATTAAATAAAGGATTTGAAGTGAATGTATCATATGGATTTTCCAGCTGTGATAGCCTGGTCTAATGCCCCTTATGATACCATGGGTTTAGACTGACACCTGGGATGTTGACTTGATAACCATTTAGTCCTACGAGAGGACCCTATGATAAGACCCAAGCTGAGAGCGAACCCACATAGGGAACCTCGTCAGTCTTGTGGAATGATGTCACCCAAGGATCCGCACGTTGATGTAAGCTTGGAAGATGATATGCTATCCCAAGGATCCGCACGTTGGTGTAAGCTTGGGAGACAACGAGGCCATATATATATATACCTTCTGTTGGGTTGTGAAGATGTATGAATCCTTAAGGGATACCGCAGGTGGCTGCAAGTCTTGGTTGAGTGGCCCGTGATAAAAAATAAGTGGGGGGATTGTGCATCCTTAGTTGAAAACGCTTAAAACTATGTGGTGCCCATAGAATGGTCCTATCCCATAGTCCGTTCATACAAGGGGATGCATTCAGGTTGCTAGGACATCCTAAGGTTCATTTAGGTTGTTGGGACACCTCGGATAGAGATCGAGATCACGTGGGATCATACGATATGTCACATCTTAGACAGCGTAACATTTGTCTTGCATTGCATATCTGTGCTGATATTATTGTCAGAGCCACTTGTATGAAACACTTGGCCTAATTCTCATACTTAAAATCTGTGTATGTAGCTATAGGATCATAGACCACTGAGTAATACTCCGTGAGGATTTGAGAGAAATTATTATTATTGTATGCCACAACTGTACACTACTTACACATATTATACTTATTACACAATTGTACCCGTCTGCACTTTTCTCAAGTACTGGAACATGAGTGAATGCCCATCATCGAAGGTTTACTCATCCGAGCTTCTAGCTTATGGATGTTATTTAACATTTCAGGTTCAGGAGCTTAGTCGCGATACGAGAAGACACGAATTGGGTAGCGTACTCTGGTAGAACACTTGGTATAGTTGAGAAGTAGATTTTGCTTCATTTAAACTTGCTACATTAGCATATCTGTAATAATTACTTATATTTTTCTAGAACTGTTTAGTCTTCCGCTTATATTTGACCATGTTGATCCACCTCCATAGCGATATGGGGTGAAGGTCGCAACTAAATCCGGAAATTCTAAATTTTTGGGTTGGTTCGTGACATCCACTAACCCTATTACACTAATAACTGTGTTAAAGGCTCACTAATCCCATTACACTATTACACCATTAACTCACACTAATTCATCTCTTAATGACTTAACTACATGAGTCAAACGACCATTCATGGTCTTGGGTCCACATTGCTCAGCCCAAAAGCCCACCACATGTTTTCATAATAACACAATGAACCCCTATACAAAGTTAATTACATATTTTCCCCAAATCTACACAATTCTTCAGAAAGAGAAGTTGAACATAAATATTTCATTATGGACTTATCCCTAATCAAGTTATTTAATTTTATAATTATTATAATAATTGTTAATTATTTTTAAATCATTAATAAATTATCCTAAAACTTTTTCTATTAACAGATTTTCCCAAACTCTTACTTTTAAGTATATTTCAATTCAACTCTCTTAATTTAAGTCAAGACTTAAATTTATTAAATCTAATTTATCTTAATGACAATTAATATATTTAGGATTAGGGTCACTACATTTAGATACAAAGGCCTGTTATGGTCTTCAGAAGGAGCCATCATGTCCTCTTCTAGAAAAGATATGGTAGTTTTATGGAGTCTAGGAGTATAATGGACAACAATATCAGCACTATAGCACCCATAATGATGTTTCTGAATGAGGGACAACAATGCTTGAGTGGCATCATTGTGCATTTAAGGGTTGAATTGCAAATCCTCAAAGAACTTTTTGGTTTTTTGCAGAGAACTACTCAGTTTAGCATTTGGGTCACTTTCAATATCCATGGGAGTCGCAAACATGCGCACTACTTCTTTCCCTTTCCCCTTGTGCTGTGAGGGGGATCAGTGTGCAGAGTTGCATCTGAGAGATCAATATCTCCTGCAACCAATCTGGCATGAAAAAACTTTTGTAGGACATAGCGATCGAAGGTGGTATGTCTGGTATTGCGATGAAACTTGCCATACTTGGAAGACTTCTTATTTGTCTCTGAAGATTCCTTTTCGATAGGTTGGAGGGACATATGAGCATCCTTGTACCATTCATCTAGCAAGGCATCCAAGTGAATTGGGGAACAGGTTACCTCAGGAGGTGGTGTCCGCTTTCCCTTGTTGTTTGTTTTACCCTTCTTCTTCAAATAGGACTTCTCAAGCTCATCAGTAGTCACAACAAGAACTCGTTTCTTGTCTCCCTTTTTTCTTAGTAAAGGGAAGAGAAGCATTCATTCTCTTGGTTGCTTACTATAGCTTGGTAAAGTTTTCATCTCCAAGTGTACTTGGTATGTGAGTAGTATATCATTAACACAGATCTGGGCAAATTTCTCTTCAACACTATCTTAGAGCAAGTGATCATCAAGTCTTTGAATTACTTAGCATAGGCTATCAGTCCTTCACAGGGTTTCTGCCTTTCCCGACTAAGATCAATAATAGTGAGCTCTTTCTTCGTAATGAAGAATTTATGGTGGAACAAAGCAACTATCTATTCTTAGGTCTGAACTGACCCGGGTTCCAATTGGCTATACCAAGTGCATGCTCTTTTAGATAGTGATTTAGAGAATTCGCGTAGGCGAAGTTCTTTATTCCCAGCATAAGCTCCCAAGGCTTCGATGAAATGACTCACTTATTCTTTGACATTCTCAATTTGTCCAGTAAACTAAGGGAAGGTAGGGCTTTCATAGTCCTTTGGATACAGCTTAAGAAGGTCCTTGGGATATGAAGGGAAAAAATCACTCTTAATCCAATCTGTATCCTTCAAAGTCCCCGAAAGGATCACTAACGAAATACCGCATTTAGAAGCCCATTTACTCCGCAATTTAGACAAAAATGGAATTGTGATGATAGGATCTTGGGTAGAAACGAGTGATATTTTAGTCGGTAAATTAACACGCCAAATGGCAAAAGAATCATCGTATGCCCCGGAAGATAGAATGTTACCAGCCATACTTGGTATTCAGGTATCCACTGCAAAGGAAACTTCTCTAAAATTGCCTATGGGAGACTTATGAAGGAGAGCCTTAACATCAGCGATAGTGACAAAATCGATTTTGGAAGTAAGAGATATAGCTGGTATAGTTGAGGGAGAATCAACTATAGGGGATACTCTAGGAGTAGTTTTAGAAGAAATGTCTACACCACCTTTGGTTAACAGAGCTGTTAGTTGAGATTGTAGGAATGGGATAGATGCAATGATAGGTCTCGCAACTGCTGAAGGATCAACAACTGGTATAGGTATAGGTTCTTCTAGATGATGTTGCTCATGAATTTCTTCTACAGTAGGAGCAACATTTGAAGTAGATGGATCCATTAAAAGGAAACAATGGAGTGATAACTAAGACAAGAATATTTTTCAAGAAACGGTTACGGACTCCCTAATGAGGTCACCAATTAATGGTGATGAAGAATTTATAAAATATAGGAATTCGAATGCCTTTGATTGATAAAGCGAGAATTCACCAATACAATTACATCAACAGGGACATAGTATGGAAAGTCTGTCTCAAGATAGCCTAAATTGTCGCGTTGCCATTCTATCGAGAGCTTTTCTTCTTAAATATAAATTGTAAATAAGACAAAGAGAGGAGCAAGGAGAGGAAATAGAGATGCAAGGCATGCTAACAAGAATGTACACCACATAACAAGGGAACCTCAGTGTTCAAAGACCTAAATAATATTTTAATACTCATTTTTACTTAAATTTACTAAAACTTAGGCTCTGATACCACTTTTGTCACATCCTAAACCATTGAGACCATCGATATTCCCAATAGTGAAGTGTGTAACTCTCACCCCAATAAAACATGGGAGTGGAAAGAAAGAATCAAAACATAAGCGGAAGTAAACAATAATAGTTTTAGGTATACTTAAGTAAAAAATACATAATCTAGTCTTATTACAATAGATTTGATGAATCTATAAATAAAAACTACTACAAAAACCTATCTACTGTTTCTTCAATTATAGTCCCATCCCAAGCTCTCCTTATGCTATTTGATTCCTGAAAAATATAAATAAACATACATAAGCTGGAAAGCCTGGATGAGTAGTCCTTCAAAACAAGGTATTTACTCAAATCCCAAAGTTATGAAATACAAACAATAAGATAGGTAAAATAATTATAATATGAAAATTATAAGATAATTATAACAGCAATTAAATAACAAATATTTCTCTCCCAATCTCACTTTGGTATATGAAATAATGGTCCACATCACAAATCCTAATTCTATATGCAAAATTAGATCAAGTGTATCATGGACAAGTTACTTACAATAATGTCAACAAACAATGTGCAATGCAAGTGATGTTAAGTATGTTAATCATGTATGTTCCCACATGATCGATCATTCCTTGAGCAAGATGCCTTCTTGAACCATCCCCCCCATATAGGGCCACTCTCAAGTTAAGATATTCCATGTGCGCATCATAGTTCTAAGGGGTTTTGACCTAGAGGGAACAATTCTCCCACTTATTTGTGATTATGGGTAATACTCCAAAGAATTCCAATTATAAATTCCTCAAGGAATCATACAGATTAACAATTAACAGAAGGGTATATGCTTCAGATATTGGGCATTAAATCTTGAATATTCCCTCACCTTATCATCTTTCCACAAGTCTGTTGGGTTCGCCATGCAAGAATTTAGCCCTCACCTTGGGAGCAAATTAATAATTTCGTATATTGGGATGTACAGTCCCTCAACACATAATAATATAACACAGTCCAACCATAGGACAAAATGGGTAAAATAGTCAAGTCTCAAGTGTAATCCGATCCCATCAAAGGCTCAGGGTCTCAGACCTTGTTATCTCAGCCATGGTGTAAGGGATCGTCTGATCCCCGAGTTGGTTCCGAACCGAGAAAAACCCCAAATTGATCCATCTCGGGATCGGAATGATCCAAGGTTTTTTTTTTTAATTAAATGCAGCCGGTCCGTCTCGGCCGATTCCGAGTTTAAACACTATGATCTCAACAGGGTAGTCCAAATGCAACTCATATTTTTAGATCATTAATTAGCACAAACAGTGTCTCATAGGCATATATTCAAATCAACAAAGACATGAGCACATTCTCATTAACCTAATTTAATAATGCATAAGTTCACATATTAGGCAAGAATATCCATGTACATATAATCATTATAATAGCAATATATATATATATATACACACACATATGTAATCATAATGAATAAGGCATTCCACTCACATAAACACTAATTATACCTAATCACATAAACAGTAGAAATACATAGTCATTGGATTATTTATTTAACTTTTGTACCTAGACATGCACAACAAGAGGGTATGACACTACTGGAATGGTCAGGAGTCTGGTCTCTCAAGTATCTCAACATATCTCTTCCTAATCCAAGGCACTAATTGGTTAAAATCAGTTTAGACTTATTTAGAACTTAATTAGAGGGGTCTTGGGCTATAGGTTTATTTTTGGGGTCTAATATCATGGTAAATCAAATAGATTAGGTCTAATTTAAGTGTCCAAAGGTTTTGGGTTCAAAATAGATCATTATGGCTCTCGACGCATGCTCGGCGCATGTATCGGTGTGTCTCGGCGTGCTTAGAAGGTCGCCGGAAGGTATGGTATGAAGGTATTCTGAGTTTGGTCAGTACAGAGGCTCGGCGCATATCTCGGCGCATCGAAATATGTCTCAGCGTGAAAACCAGGGACCTAATTTATCTACTGTGACGCTTGACGCATACTCGGCGCATTGATATAGGGCTCGACATGAAAACTAATAAGCAGTTTCACAGGGTACGGGGCTCGGCCGTAGTCGGCGCGCCATGGGTAGTTGCCCAAGTGCTTTCTGGGCTAATTTTGATTGTGATTTCTTCCAAAAGGTTCCTATAACTGAAGGGTGCTTCGAAATTATGATTTAAGGCATTGGATTGGGTTTTTAATCATCTCAAAAGGGTTTCTTGGTTCCATATGATAATTTTTTTGGGTTTGACTCTTAGTTTATGTATGAATGTGTATAGAGATTGGTTTGATTTTTTTAATTACAGGTTTTATTCATAAGATAATGGGAAAGGGGTTATTACATTCAATCGCCATAACAATGAAATAAAAGTAAATACACAAGACAATGAAAGAAAACTCACATAATTTGTTGTACAATTCTCCTAGGGTTCATTCTTCTTCTTCTTGGTATTTTCTGGGTTTCTTCTTCTCATGCTAAGGCTTCTCCACGAATTTGATCATCCATTAAGTGTTTTAGATCTTTTAGTTAATGTTTACTTTGTAAGGTTCAATGGATAAGGGTTATCCTATTGAGTTATAATGCTGTAGGGAGTTTCTGGTTTTCTAGTCTTTCTAGCATTCTATTAGAAAGCTTCTAGATAAAAGTTTATAATTCGTATTTGATTAATGTTAACTTAGGGTTATTATTTAGCCTTATCATTATTACTATAGTTAACTTCATTATTTAGTTATTTATATGGTTTAGGCTTAGTCAGCAATTTTGGAGATTTGACCAAGTCAACTATTCATTTTCTAACTCTAATGATTTATTACATTGCAATCCTTATTAATTTAATTAAGTTGCTTATAAATCTTAATATATTATTTAAATCAATTGAATTATATTATCTTGGGTCTCGAATTCAGTTTGGCTTATAGGTTCATAGTAATTTAGGTTATCTTCTTAACCTTAAAATTTAAAGTTTCTAAATTTTCTGGTTGTTACACTATTCCACCATTGATGAATGATCCTGATTTGAGGATATGCTCTGCTATTTATAGAGAGATATCAAAATACCCTTTCTTGACCAAAACATGTGTCAATTGAGCTTATGTCCAAAGAGATGATTGAAAATATCTCCATGCAACAATGCATATCCAAAGTCTATGCATAATCATTGCGCACAAGTTATTTCCAAAAGGGAATTGTAATAAGTCACTTGATTAAGTGAACTTGCTCTGTGATGGGTTACCTTGGGATCCAATAGATCATGGATCATACGACACATGTAACACACACGCAGATATATATATATATATATATATATAATATGTATGTATATATGTATAGGTATACGTGTATATGAATATATGTATGTATATGTATATGTATATACATATACATACATATATACATACATATATGTATATACATAAATTTATATACATGTATATGTATATATACATGTATACTTATGTAGACATATATGTATATATGTATACACTATTGAGTTATATATATGTATATATGTATATATGTACATATATGTATATATATGTATATATGTATCTATACATATATACATATATGTATAATTTGAAAAGTCCTATTTTTTTAATTTGATTTGGGTTTGAAGGATTTATAATATTTTTTAGGTTTTCTAGGATAGGATTTACGAGGATAATATTTGGTTTTACGTGAAGATTTTGAGGATTTAGAAGATTTAATAGGAGGAATTGAAGCATAACCATATTGTTCACATAATTCACCTAATTCTCTTTTTCCTAATAATCTTTCTTTGGAGGGTATTTTTAGGATCATAAAATTCTTGTCTTAAAAATTCTTTGTCAATTTTTAATTCATTATTTGTAATGACCATAATATTGATGTCATTAAAATTTATTTCAAGATCTTTAAAGGATTCACTAGAGGGATATTTGACATGCTAAACTGGTCGTTCAATATTAGGTGTAGTTTGTGAAAAACTTTGTAGATTAGGATTATGATCAGGTATTGAAGAGCAAGAATGATGAGAAGATTTTACTGATGAATTTCCTAAAGTAATTTTTCTATTAGAAGAAAATTGTATTTCTACGTTACCATCAGGGTGTTCAATAATATGTTTTAAGGAACTAGTTGGTGCTACGGGGGCTATTTCATTTTATAAGGTCCAAGTATTTGGTAAAGTTACTTCATGCCATTGAATAAATTTAGGTATTACTACATTATTTTTAACATTGGTTTGAATTAAAGTAGTTTTTCCCTTAGTAACTATGTGAATAGCATTGGGACAGATTGTATTCATAGTTTTATAATACATTTTATAACATAAAGCTAAATTTTTTGAACCTAAATCCATATCAAAACTTTGTGTTTGTATATTTAAAGATAATGTTTTAAGAATACCGAGATCATTTAGAGAAACTGAAAAGTCTGGAAAACAATTAAACTATATTGGACCTTCAGATAAAGAGGATTCTACTAATCCAAGTAAGGAATCAGAGAATACTCGATGTCTTTGATCTCTAACACATTAATACTGAAGTATTTAAACCTAATCTAGTTAAAGGTTTAATTGTTATTTGTATTAATCGTATATGTAAATATTCATATTTTTGTTTATGCATATTTATAGAAGATTGAGAAAGTAATTGAAAATGGTCATGGTTATTCATTAAGCTAACTATTTTTTCTACTGTTTTTATTGAATAATCTGATTGAAGATTAAATCTACCTATTTTGTATATTTCTTTTACAGGTATTTTTGGGAGTT
>JAUPMG010001518.1:0-16140 GCA_031762675.1 Pachysandra terminalis | reverse complement strand
GCCTTGGTCCATATTAACCTCACTTGGCTTACCTAACCTAAGTGGGTTCACATGGATTTGGGCCATTGGGCCTTTACTGACAAATGGATAGTTATGTTGGAAAAATGTAGATGCATGAGTCCTAAGGGGTATACCCATGTGGGTATGAATCTAGATATGCAGACAGGCTGAACTGAACATCTAGTGGTGCCCTAGTTAGTACACAAACAATAATAAGAATTAAATCGAATGTCAAACCATCCAGTATTATCACAAAGAGGGCCACTTGGGCCAACAGATAAAATAAAAGAAGCTTACAATTGAGCCTTCTTGGGCCAGAAAGAAAACCCTAATCTAAGCTCTTGTCTTTTGCTCCGTGGATCTTCGGTTGGATCTAGATCTCGAACTTGATCTTGAACTTGATCTTGATATGGATCTGAGCCTTAATCTTCTTCTGGATTTGGATATGGATCCATGGTCCTAAATGGACCTATGATGAGAAATCCCTGCAAAATAGAAATGGGCAGGCACCCATCCTAATGCATATGGGTCATGGACCCATGAAAATGGACTATTATGCATGAAGAGGTTTCTGGGTCATGGACCCAAGACCTTTGGGTAGTCTTGCCTAATGGGCCCAATGAAGGGCCCAATCTAGGGATGACTCAAAGTTTGGGCATGGGCCATGGACCTAGCAAAAAAGGGACTCAAATGCATAAGGTGGCTAAAAATTATTTATGAATTTAACAGATTAGAAACAGCATATGTGTCTTAATATTCCGGTTTTCTAAAACCTAAACCGAGTTCTACACAAGGTTCAAGGTTATGCATCTAAATGCTGAGGGAACCCGAAACCCGTTGAACCGACCTCCACACATGGATTTCTCCTCATGCTTCTTTAGTCGTTTGGTTCAGGGCGGAGCGTTAGGCGCTGACACCGGGGACAAAGTTCGCTCGGCCGTAGGCCTATTAGACTCCTGGAGCATAAGGTTTGCCACCGGGGACAAAGGTCACTCGTTTGCAAGCTTACAAAGCTCCCTAGATAGGTAAAAATGGGTTGTGATTATGCAATATGTTAGTGAATTCAAACATGCAATACAATTAAACTCATCCATTCAAACGAACCATAATCATTAGAGCAAATTGAATTACATATATCAAATGAATTGAACCATAAGAATTTAAAT
Organism: Pachysandra terminalis; assembly: GCA_031762675.1. NCBI lineage: Eukaryota > Viridiplantae > Streptophyta > Magnoliopsida > Buxales > Buxaceae > Pachysandra > Pachysandra terminalis. The sequence continues at coordinate 14,974 of JAUPMG010001518.1, read as the reverse complement.
TGAACTGTATCAAATCAAATCAAATCAAATTGCACAATAAATCAAGGCAAATATGCAATTGAACCATGAAAGTATGCTAAGTCAATGAAACTAGAAGAGAACACAAATCAAATCAAAAACTTAAAAAAACTAAATTGGAAAAAATTGAACTGCTGCTAAACCCACAACTCCCCAGCGGAGTCGTCAGCTGTGATCACCCCTGGGTCGATCGGGTATATATGGAGTCGCCACCATTCATTAAGTTCGGGAGTGAATGGTCACCCTTAATATGTCAATTAATCCCAAAAATAGACAAAAAATTAAATAAGCAATGATCTAACCAGATTTCAGGTAAGGAGGTTTATTTGAGAGATCGGAAAGGTGTTAGGCACCTGTTCTCTCCCAGTTTAACCGGTGACTTGGTTCAAATTTATTTGGCCAAAACTCTAAAATAAATCAAAGTTAACAAAAACAAATCATCAAAGATCTAATCAATTACATATTAGTACAACCATGCATTAATCCGATTCGTCAAATTAACAAAAATACACATTCATAACATGTTCTAAAAAATAAATAAATAAATAAAAAAGGGAAAAAATAATATTAATAAAACAAAACTAAAATAAAATTTTTGTAGCCACTGATGATCTCCTATATGACGACCTTAGCTTTGAACTCCTCAATGTAGTGCAACTTGGCTTGGGAGATGGAAATAAAAGGAGAAAAATTTCTTTTTTCTTTTTTTTTTTGTTCCTTCCAAATGGGGCCTTAGGGTTCAGATAGTTTGTTTTTGGGTTTTCTGGGTTTCGGTTCAGGTTTGGGTTGGTTCAGTTCTAGTTTGGGGATATGGGTTGTTGGATTTGGGTTTAGGGGTTCTTTTGGTTATTTTCTTGTTTTTTGGGGTGGGCAGTTATATTGTGTTTTCTACTTTTTTGTTACAGAGGAAGAAGACGAAGAACAAGGGTGGTGCTGCTGCAATAGCAGCAACAAGGAAAGGGAGAGATGGTTTGAAGAGGTGGAGGAATGGGGTTGCAGAAAAATGAAAAAAAAGTAGAGAGAAGAAGGAAGAAAGAAAGAAAAGCAGAGAGATTACCGATTAGGAAGCTTGGGTTTGCCGGAAAAATATGGGGATGCCGGAGGTGAGCTATGAGACGGAGAAAGACCTTCCAGAGGGAGAACTCTGCTCACCCTCTATTTAAAACAAAATTATTTCTTTCCTTTTTTCTTGAATTTAGTAATTTTCTTTTTTCTTTTATTTTTTTTATTTTTTTTTAGTTTTTGAATTTAGAAACCCCTCCCCTACTTTTTAATTAAATTTGAAATTTAGAACTTCCCTTCAATTTAGAAACTCCCTTTGAATTGAATTTAGAAACTCACTCTTTTAAGAGATTGAATTTAAAATTTAAAATTCCTTTTTCAATTGAATTTAGAAATCCCCCTTTGATTTGTTTGAGAAAAGAAACTCCTTTTTTGAATTGTTTGAGAATAAAATCCCCTTCTATATTCATTTTGACTTTAAAAGCTTTCATTTCTTTTTGGGATTTGCCACATGGCAACTTCTTAAAATTAATTCCTTCCTAATTCTTGAAAATTGACACATGGAAAATCTCCCTCAAATATTCTCTCAGTTTTTTTATTTCAATTTCCTCCCAAAGTATTCTTTTTTTATACTCATTGGAGAGCAGGCTTCGAATTAGCCAAATTTTATACTCATTGGAGAGCATTTTGGCTAAAGAATTCAAATTTGAAGTTGAAAATGGATTTAGGACTGAAATGAATCAGGTGGGGTCTACCAGGGGTATTTTGGTCATTTTACATATTTTTTATTTTTCAGAGGAAATTGACAATGTGATTGGGGGTTATTCATAAATGATTAGGAGATAAGAAAAGCAATGCTCAAGCCTCCAGGAGCTGCAAAGATCGAGAGAAAGTCGCTCTCGTGCAAATTGGGGTGTTTACAGTTGCCCCTCTTTGTTAAAGTCACAAGCGATGAATGACAAAGAAAAAAGACAACCCTGATTTGCACGGTTCACAAATGAATTATGCTTAAATCAAGATTATCCTCACATATTGAACTTCCAATACTTTCTAGGGTGATGAAAATGGATATGTTTGTCTTTCTCGGTGGCTTTGCCCATTCGAGAGAAGATAAATAAAGGGTTTTAAGTTTCTTCTAGGGCTTGATCCATGTCTAGAAATTCGAAAAGGTTCAAGATTTCAATGGTGAGGTGGTATCTTTTGGGGAAGTTCAATACATGAGAGGTAGCCTCGATTTTGAGCCGAATTTCCTTGGTGAACTTAGAGATAGGTGAAGACCATGACTTATGAAGTCAAGTCTGATCTTCATTTAGGTGCTTCAATGGGTTGGACAGATCCCAGCCTCATTGGTTACTATCACATCCCTGTCTGGGGTCAGGCCTATATGTGAGGCTAAAGCCAATGGAGATAGAATTGCTTTTAACCATGACTGCACTTACAAATGAATATTCTTTCTTTATGTCATTGCTCTTCACTTTTGCTTCTTTGAATTTTTCAGGAATTCTGTTGCTTGCGTCATCTTCAAATAGCTCTGTTGCGGTTGAATCGGGGTATATCTTCGTTTACACCTCTTGAGAGTTTGATTTAGACATGCTGCTTTGTTGGGGAAAAACTTGGATGCATCTCCTAAAGGCTTTCTTTCAGAGTTATGAGGATATGCTCCACTGGGGTTGTGTGATTGTATCTTCTCTCTTTTCACCTTTTGCACCCTGTGATATCTATGAAAGATGGAGGGAAACAGGAGTGATACACATTTGAACAAAAAGTGAGTGCAAAAAAAAGGATTTCCAAAATTCTCTTTTCACATCAATATGATCAAGATAATTAAGGTAATTGATAAGTGTGTAACACTTGCACTTTTGGACTTATTACTGCTATTTGTTAGTCTTAGAGATCTGTTAATGTGAATGAATTAATGCAATTATGATGTTTTGCAGGACTGGTGAGGATGAGGAGAATATGGGCGTAAACCAAGCCATTAAAGCCTCAATTGGATAAAGCTTCAAGGCTCATAAGAGGTGATGATCAAGGCTCAAACTTAAGACCATTTACACCTGAAGATAGAGGAGAAATCCCACAGAGAAATCCCAAGTTAAGCTCAAAGGATCAAGTCCAACTACATCCTAGAAGAGCCAGACTGTGCAGTGCAATTGATTGCATCACAGTAGGATCGATCGCATGGGTGGTGTGATCGAGCGCACGCGGAATTCCAGCTACAGTTCTGTGTTTGAGTAGTTTATGGATCTATAAACGATTGATCTCGACTTCTTTTAGATAACTTTTAAACTTAGAATTTTGTATTATAAGACTTCTAATAAGTTGTAGAGATAAGGAGGAATCAAATTAGAATTTGAATTGGATTGGAATTCTTTGTTCTTGCAAACTGTTCGTACTATTCTTCGTGTTCTTGTTGTTTTCTTGGTTGGGACGTATGTTGTGCGTGGAGATGAACTTCTACATCCGTGTTGAAGATCAGCCATCCATGAATAGCTAAACTCCTTGTGGAGTGTTGATGTAACTCTAATATTTTGTTTATGGTTTAATCTCATGATTTTTAGGTCTTTAATTCGAGTGTTTGATAATTGCATAGTTAATAGGATTTATTGAAATCAGAATTTAATGTTTAATACTCAAGACTAACAGAACCTACTGGCAAAAGATTTGTTAGTATTGAATCCAAAGTGTTCCTATTTTCTGTGATTATAGGAATACTAATTATGCAATAGTGCCTAATGACATGATGATTATGATATGATTTGATAGACCATGCCTAGGGAAGACGGGTTGTATAACCAATTAGATTAGTTAGTGTAGGTAGACAGTCTGTGCCAACCAAAGATGGGTTATACTTATCCCATATGATAATGTAATTCATACTACGAATTTGATAGCCTATGTTTAGAGAAATCGAAGATAGATTATGCTTATTCTTAGCATGATACTTTTTTGGGACATTGTGTGAACCTGTAGCCACACAAGTCTGTTTCAGACTTTGAATTAATGCCTAGATGTCATGAGATTGCCATATTCAAGGGGTTAGAGGGATCATCAATGCTTGCTTCATCTCTTATTGATTAATCCGTTTAATTTAATTCAAGTTGATTTTTAGAATTAGATCACAAATTTCCTTTCTTTGTCTAAATTAATTTCATTAGAATTAATCTGGTAATTTTACAGTTTAAACCCCTTCAGTCCTTGAGGTTCGACACCCTCAAAATAGCCCTATCCTATAAGGATTCGTCCTATTGTGAGTAGTTATAATTCACACATCAGACATATTCAAACGTTAGAGGGATCATCAATGCTCTACTCTTTTTCTTATTGATTTAATCCCTTTAATTTAGTTTAATTTGACTTTTAGAATTAAGATCACAAGATTCCTTTGATTTGTCTAATTAATTTAGTTAGAATTAATCTGGTAATTTAACAATTTAAATCCCATCAGTCGTTGAGGTTCGACACCCTCAAAATAGCCCTATCCTACAAGGATTCATCCTATTGCGAGAGGTTTATAATTCACACATCAATTTTTGGCGTCGTTGCCGGGGACTGGTTTTCGATTTAGATTGCTAAATTTAGTTAGATTAAGTCTATTTGAAATTTTTAGATTTTATTATATATATTTTAGTCTATTTTACGGCTGTGTGGTATCTGTTTCAGGTACTGTCTGCAAAATTGGGATCGAGCGACTTGCGATCGAGCGGCTTGAGATCGAGCGCAATTTATCAAAAGTGCAGAATTGCTTAAAAACTCTTACTACAGCCACCACCAGGCATGTAGTTATTTTCTTTAATTCTTTTAGTTGGGCGATCCTTGTCCTTACGACTTCTATCTTGCGACCAATAGTTAGAACGTACTCTTAGAGAACGTGAGGCCCAGAGAAAATCTAGCTTGGTAGGAGAACATACAACTGTAACCACGGAACCGGAAGAGGAAGAGAGACCCTTATTGCTTAAGGATCACTATATCCCTACTATTGACACCAATCCTTCGTGCCTTCAGTTGCCGCAAGTTGCGGCAACTCACTATGAAATTTAGTCCAGCATAATTCAAATGCTCCCATCAATTTATAGACTTAATAATGAAGATCCTTATAAGCACCTCGATGAAATCCTTGAAATCTGCTCTACCATAAAATTGCAGAATTTTTTCGAGGATGCTTTAATGATGTGGTTTTTCCCTTTTCACTAAAGGACAAAGCCAAGTATTGGTTGAATTCCTTGGAGGCAAATACTATCACTACATGGGTTCAACTGCAACATGAATTCCTTAAAAAGTATTTCCCCATAGGAAAGACCAACCAGATTCGGAGAGCTATCACTAACTTCAACCATGTGAAGGGGATATATTTCATGAGACTTGGGAGAGACTTAAAGACTTACTTAGGAAGTGCCCACACGATGTCATCCCAAAATGGCAATTTGTACAGTGATTTTATGACAGTTTGAGTGAACCATATAGGCAGATGGTGGATGCTTCATGTGGTGGCACTTTTATGCTTAAAAGTGAGAATGAAGCAGGGATTCTCTTCGAGAATCTGAGTGAAAATTCTGTACAGCACGCTTCAGTGATTTGTAGGTCACTTGGCCCTAAGGATCCTAAGGCTGAAAGTCTCTTTGAGGTGAATAATTCATTGGATATGAATAGTAAGGTGGATGCATTATCACAAAAGCTAGACCAACTTATGGCAGCTGGTTTCGCTCCTATTACTCTACCTCATATGTCCTTCCAGAATGAACCATGTGCACTATGCTATAATCCCTCACACCATACTAAAGATTGTCCTACATCGGGACATTTTTCTGAATTGTCTCATGAAAATGTAAATGCTGCCTTCTCCAGACCGGGTAATGATCCATACTCCAACATTTAACAACTCGGGATGGAGGAACCATCTGAATTTTTCATGGCGAGCCCAAGAACCTGAAAATTCAGCTCCATCATATGGTTTGCAACCCCGCATAGGTATTGGCTGCACTTAGCAACCTTAAGGAAAATACTCAGTTGCTAGAAACCCAAGTCAGGCAGATAGCTAATGCACTCAATAGAAGAGAGGACGGGAAGCTTCCTAGTCAGCCAATGGCCAATCCTAAAGGGCAATTCGTAGTAGAGGGGACCACTTCTAGAAGCTCTAGCCATGAGCTGCTCCATGCCATTACCACTTTGAGAAGTGGGAGAGCGATTGAAAATAGGGTAGAAGAGGCAAAGATTGAGATAGTTGATCCAATCCCCATTGAAAATCCTGAAGAGTCAACTAACCAAAGAGGGAGTAATGAAGACCCTTCTCCTATCACTCCTGCTCGTGAGATACCATACGAGCCTCGTGCTCATTTTCCTCAACGCCTCAAGGAGTCCTCTTATTTTGGGAAACAATGAGAGAAGATTAAAGACATGATGGAGGTCTTTAAACAAGTTAAAATAAATCTTCGTCTCCTTGATGCTATATAGCAGATTCCCTCATATGCCAAGTTTCTAAATGACCTGTGCACTTAAAAGTGTAGAACTAGGAGTCACACTCCACAAAAGGTCCGTCTCACCGAGGAAGTAAGCTTCCTCATCCAGCACCACATTGCACCCAAGTTTAAGGACCCTAGAGCTCCCACCATCTCTTGTCTCATAGGAGACCACGAAATTAAGAGAGCCCTCCTTGACTTGCGAGCAAGTGTGAACTTGCTTCCTTACTTAGTGTACTTACAACTTGGCTTAGGAGAGTTAAAGCCCACGACAATTATCTTGCAACTAGCTGATAGATCTCTTAAGAAACTGCGTGGCATAGTTGAAGATGTGATCGTACGAGTGGATAAATTCTACTTCCCGGTAAACTTTATCATACTTGATACAGAACCTGTCCGGATTCCCGATAGACACATTCCTATCATCTTTGGACGTCCCTTCTTGGCTACAGCTAATGCTTGCATTAACTGTAGGACTGCGGTGATGAAATTGTCCTTTGGGAATATCAAGGTTAAGCTGAACATCTTTAACACATTTCAGCATCCACTGGATGCGAGTGAGTGTTTCCTCCTAGACGTCATTGAAGAATCAGTAGAGGACTCACTCCCTCACCTATTGATGGGCGATCCATTAAAGGCTTGTTTGGCACACATTAGTGCAGAAAATGTTAAGGTAGAGAGTTACATTAGTGAGATAAATTCCTTACTTGATACAACTTCCACCATAGACTCTCGTCCTTGGTGAGCACCAAGGGAGCCCTTGCTTTTGACTTCCAGTACCCCTCCCATTCCATCCGTTGTATCACCACTATAACTTGAGCTTAAACTACTGCCTAAAAAGCTCAAGTATGCCTTCTTAGGATCAAACGACACTCTCCCAGTCATTATTGCTTCTGATTTTCAAGAAGACCAGGAGAGTAGAGTATTACATGTGCTTAAAGAGCATAAGGAGGCCGTTGGATGGAGTGTGGCAGACTTGAAAGGAATTGACCCCTCTATTTGTATGCACCGCATTCATTTAGAGGATAATGCTAGAACTTCCCGAGAGGCACAACGTTGGTTAAATCCTAACACGAAGGAGGTGGTAATGAAGGAAGTCATTAAGTTTCTTGATGCGGGTATTATATACCCCATCTTTGATAACAAATGAATCAGTCCCGCGCAGGTGGTACCCAAGAAGTCGGGTATCACTGTGATAGAGAATTCTGTGGGGAATTTAATCCCATAGCGCACAACCACAGGATGGCATGTGTGCATTGATTACCGGAAGCTTAATTCCGGTACTAGGAAGGTTCAGTTTCCACTTCCATTCATTGATCAGATCCTAGAGCGTCTTGCGGGTCAAAGCTACTATTGCATTTTAGATGGATATTCCGGCTATAATCAAGTGGTTATTGACCCCCATGACCAAGAGAAGACTACCTTCACCTTTCCCTTCGGCACTTTTGCATATAGACGCATGCCCTTTGGGTTGTGCAATGTACCTTCGATATTTCATAGGTGTATGACGTCTATCTTCTCGGACATGATTGAAAGGTTTCTAGAGGTTTTCATGGATTACTTTTCAGTCTTTGGCTCCTCTTTTAATTTGTTACTCCATCATTTATCCCTTGTGCTTCAATGTTGCAAGGAGACACATTTGATTCTGAGTTGGGAAAAGAGTCATTTTATGGTTCAGGAAGGAATTGTCTTGGGACACATAGTGTCCAAGAGAGCGATTGAAGTAGATAGAGTGAAAGTGGAATTGATTTCTAATCTTCCACCTCCTTCTTCAGTGAGGCAAATTCGCTATTTTCTCGGTCATGCCGCCTTTTATTGCCGCTTTATCAAAGATTTTAGCAAGATAGCACGACCTTTGTGCAATCTTCTTGCCAAGGACACCACATTCCACTTTGATAAAGTTTGTCTAGAGGTATTCGTGAAGCTGAAATCCCTACTTTCCTCCGCTCCCATCATGCAGCCCCCGGATTGGGCTCTTCCCTTTGAGATTATGTGTGACGCATCAGATTATACGTTAGGTGCAGTCTCGGGACAGCGAGTCAATAGATTCCCCATATGCCATTTACTATGCTAGTCGAACTTTTATTGATGCTCAAGTAAATTACACTACTACAGAGAAAGAGTTGCTAGCTGTTATTTTTGCCTTGGAAAAATTCCGCTCCTGTCTTTTGGGTTCCAAGGTGATTAAATATTCAGATTATGCGGCACTTAGACATCTATTGGCCAAAAAGGAAACCAAACCCCGTTTGATTAGATGGATACTCTTGGTACAAGAGTTTGATTTAGAAATACAGGACAATAAAGAAGTGAGAATGTCATGGCTGACCACCTTTCCCAAATCCCTCTTGAGTCTTCTCATTCTATTCCAGTTCATGATTCCTTTCTGGATGAGCAACTGTTTGAGATTACTTCAAAAGGGATGCCATGATATGCCGACATTGTCAATTACCTAGCAATAGGTAAGATTCCTTCTCAGTGGTCTAAACAAGAAAATGGTCGATTCATTAACCAAGTTTGATCTTTCTTTTGGGAAGACCAAGATCTATTTAAATACTATGCGGATCAGATCATCTGTCGATGTGTGCCTGAAAGTGAATTCCACAATATCCTTATCTTTTGTCATACTTTGGCTTGTGGAGGGCACTTCAGTGCCAAGAAGACGGCTGCTAAGGTCTTACAGTTTGGTTTCTTTTGGCCATCATTGCTCAAAGATGCCCATGATTTCTGTACGGCATTGGAGAGATGTCAAAGGCTCGAATCAATATCCCAAAGGAACATGATGCCTTTGAACCCCATTTTGATTATAGAGATATTTGATGTTTGGGGTATAGACTTCATGGCTCCCTTCCCACCTTCTTTTGGATTTGAGTACATCTTAGTGGTGGTGGATTATGTCTCCAAGTGGGTAGAGGCAGCAGCTACCAAAACCAATGATCATAAGGTATTTGTCAAGTTCATACAGACAAATATCTTTTGTGGGTTTGGTACGCCTAGGGCTATCATTAGTGACGGGGGAAAACATTTCTGTAACAGGTTTCTACAAACCTTACTTCTAAATTACTCTGTCACTCATAAAGTAGCCACCCCCTACCATCCCCAGACAAGTGGCCAAGTGGAGCTGTCAAACAAGGAAATAAAGCACATCCAAGAGAAGACAACTAGACCGGAACGTAAGGACTGGTCTTTGCGTCTCAATGATGCGCTTTGGGCACACCGAACTGTATACAAGACACCTATTGGCATGTCACCATATCGGCTTATGTACAGTAAGGCTTGCCATCTCCCTGTTGAGCTAGAGCATAAAGCAATGTGGGCCATCAAACAATTTAACTTCAACATGAAGTTAGCTGGCTCAAAAAGGAAACTCCACTTGATGGAACTTGAGGAGATGCGTAGGGATGCATATGAAAATGCTAGGATCTATAAGGAGAAGACAAAGGCCTTTCATGATCGACATATCTTATATAGGTCCTTTGAATCGGGTCAAAAGGTGTGGTTGTTTAACACCGAACTACGCCTTTTTCTTGGTAAGCTTCGTTCTAGATGGGATGGTCCTTACATTGTCATAGCTGGCTTTCCACATGGAGCCATTGAAATCCAGGATCCCAAGAATGGCACCTTGCTAAAAGTTAATGGTCAAAGGTTGAAGCTACATTGAGGGCATTGTGCATAATGAAGATGTTGAATCCGTTAACTTGACGGATCCCATCTACTTGAACTGATATAAGTCATGTCACGTCGGGCTGAGGACGTTAGACTTAGCGCTTGTTGAGAGGAAACCCAACCATAGTTAGTTTAAAATTAGATTAGGACTAGTTTAGGATTAGAGTAGATTAGATTCTGGGTTCTGTCTACACTATTGCGATCGAGCGCAGTTCTGCGATCGAGTGCAATACTGCAGACAGTCACGTGCGTTCTTTAGTTAGGTTTTTATAGGGTTTTCTTCTTCATTTTTCTTCATTTTGATCGACCGCATGGCCCTCTCTCTCGTTCTAGGTACTCCTATACTCTTCTCCTTGCATTAGATTTCCTCTTTTAGGCTTATTTTTTGTGCTAGATCTAGATTTAGATAGGGTTTTCTAGAAAACCCTGTTTTTCTCTTGCCTATACCCCGATCGAGCCCAGACCTGCGATCGATCAGATCTCAGTCCAACACCTTAGCCTGCATATATATTTCTTTAGATACTCCATGGCTGCCATCCGTAGCGAGTTCATAGGTTCTTGGAGACATCAAGAACTGAATCCTGAGATGGAGTTTGAGGTTGTGGAGGAATTTAGGCATAACCCTGATACAAAGTGGGCCGTAAAGGCATTAAGAAGAAGAGGGTTATCCTCCTTATTCGCTCCCGTTAAACCAATCGCTCATTAGTGTCATGTGCGGTTGTTCTATCAGAACATGCACTTTAACAATGATGGCATCCTCTCTTCTAGCGTGGATGGGGTCAGTATGACCGTATCTTATGAGGATATAGCTGCAGTCTCAGGCTGCCCCTTAGTGAGCCCCTTGGAAGCAATGGTACTCCCTGTTTTGCGCCTTTCCCACCTGACCTCCAGGTTCAGACCGCAGTTGATGATATGTGTGAGGGGCAGTACGCTGATCAACACCGCAACTGAATAACTAGGTCCCAGTTGCCCCATCATCTCTGGTTCATTGATACAGTATTTCAGAGAAATGTGTGCCCCATTGGCTACAAGACACAGAGACGAGGGGGGAGGGGTTCCTTGATGCTCTCTATGCCCTTTATAGAGGCTATTGGATCTCAGTACCAATACTTATGTGGGAGCAGATGCAGACCATCTGGGATAAACTGGTCTTCAGGAGAGTGAAGCATGTAGACTCGTTGAAACTTCCATTCCCATTCTTAGTCACCGAGCTGCTGCTTCAGAAGGGGGTAGTAATTAGTGCTAGTGACTTCTCCTTGAACCAGTAGCCGATATTTGGATTAGCCCAGTGGAACCTTAGTGTTTCACATATAAGGCATCTGCGTCATGTCATAGCAGCTTATGCTGCTAGGGATGCTGAGCAGGCAGAGGCACCAAAGGTGGTTCCACTAGAGACAGGAGCAGATGAGGTTCCATTAGAGGCAGATGCTGAGGAGACAGGACCTGAGGAGGCTGGACCATCTGGGGTTCCAGCAGAGGAGGCAGGACCATCTGAGGTTCTTGGAGAGGCAGCAGAGGAGACCCTACCTGAGGGTGATTATATGGATTACACTACACCTGAGATACATATTGACCATGATCCACACTACCAGATGTCTTATCAGGAGTATATGTATCTACGGGATTCAGTTGACCACCTCCGGACAGACATGACAGACTTACAACGAGAGGTCCGGGTCACCTAGGATTTGTAGAGGCAGACTCATCAGATGATGGAGCAGTTTTTCCGACAGGGATTTCTAGGCCCTGATCCACCACCACCTCCACCATTTTGGGTATCTAGTAGGTGATATTTTCCCTTCTTGTTGTTATGGGATTTCTTTTTATTTTATTTTGTTTAGTTTTGTTTAGTTTCAGTTTACTATAGTTATGTTGCTGTTTGCAAGACACATCTGCAGATTGCCATCGAGCGCACATATGTGCGATCGAGCGCAATTTCTCAGTTCTGTAGTTTTGACTTGTAAACAGTTTCCACAGTTACTGTTTTGTGCTACATTCTTATATATGATATTCCTTAAAGTGCAATGAGCTTAATGTTGGTTTCCATGACATTGCATTTTTAGGAATAACATACTTTATAAAATGTTTACGGGTAACATTCTGTTAAACCCTCATGAGACTTCACTCATCCACTAGGGCAGCCTAGGGCTTTAAAAGGCTTGTTGCATATGCTAAATGCAATCGTAGATCCCAACGAAACGAGGAAGTTAGTTTTATTTTTCTAGCTTTACTTCTTTTTGTTAGTTGCTTTGATATGTTTGTTCAGTTAGTACAGGAATATTCAAAAGAAGAGTTCATCACTATGGCTGGCTACTTCGATTTCATTGCCTACTCCCATTTGGATCTTGCTGCCATCCATCAGGTTGTATTGTTCTTTCTTTTCTTACATTCCACATTCCATATTCCATTTGCTGTTATTGTCTACATTGAGGACAATGTGAGATTTAGGTTTGGGGGTGTGTGAGAAAGAAAAGAAAGAGTTGCTTTGCATATTTTTGCCATATTCTGAAAAGATTATCTCTTTAGGATTCATTTTTTTTATTAAACGGTTGTATCTGAATTCACTAGGATAAGATTCTAAGACACCTAGGTATTTAGAGTCAATTTTAGTTTTATCTTGTGATAATACCTTACTCTTGCTTGCATGATTACACTTGCATAGAAACATTGATTATGGATGCATGGAATGTAGTTATAAATAAATTTATTTTCTTGGATTTTTTAGTTCAATTAATGAATTATTCTTGCTCTTATAATATCTGTCTCTTATAAAAAAAAAAAGGGGGATTTTCAGCCATGTTTATATTTCACTAAGTAACCGAGCCACTTTGCCTTATAAAGCAGTGAGTGTTTGCGTCAAAAGGTGAAAGATTTATGTTGGTTGATATTAAAAAAAAAAGAGAAAAGAATTTTTTAGCATGTAGTGACTAGTTTAGCCTGGTAGCCTATTTAACTCGAGTTATTAGATCCTTTGGGGTGCTTGTCACCTAATGATTTGAACGAACTGGGATGGAATCATTGATTGAAAGCTTGCTAAAGGGTTTCTTAGGCAGCTGGATGAGAGCTAAACATTGCACATGTCACATGTATTGCATAAAAAAAAGAGGTGAGTAAATAAAAGTAATGAGACCATGAGTAGTTTGTTTTGATTACTTATTTAATCTTTGTATATTTTGTTAGACATGACTATTTAGCACTCTTTCATGATTTATGATTCTCACTATCACTTGCATGTACTAAAATTGCTTGATTATGGGTATTTAACAAGATAGGATTAAGATTTACTTTGGTTATATTGCAGAGTTAAGAAATTAATTCTTAGTGATTTGGATTCAATTCGTTGGAGTAAATATCTGATTTCCTAATTTCTGATATGATCAACTGATTTTGAATGTTTTATATATGGCGATAATATGGATGGATGAGTTTTAAAGGGCATTAGTTTAATTCTTCCTTGCTAGAGGACTAGCAAAGTATAGGTTTGGGGGTGTGATAAGTGTGTAACACTTGAACTTTTAGACTTATTACTCATGCTTATTAGTCTTAGAGTTGTGTTTATGTGAATGAATTAATGCAATTATACTGTTTTGCAGGTCTGATGATGATGAAGAGAATGTGGGCTTAAACCAAGACAATTAAAGTCTCAATTGGATCAAGCTTCAAAGTACTAAAGAGGAGAAGAGCAAGGCTCAATTCCTAAGCCAATTACGTATTGAAGCCCAAGAATGAAGCTCAAGGAGAAAGCCCAAGTGAAGCCCAAAAGATCAAGTCAAAGCTCAGCCCAAAAAACACAGAGAATACATAGTGTGATCGATCGCAGACACTTAGGATCGATCACAATGCGATCGAGCGCACTGCCTGTGCGATCGAGCGCACACATGTTTTTAGCAGCAGCTCCGTATTTTTCTATTGTTTGGGTCTATACGTAATAGGTTCTTACTTCTTGTGGATGACTTCTAAACTGAAAAGCTTGTATTATAAGACTCCTGATATGATAGAGATTTTTATGAATTTAATTAGTTTTTGAATTGGATTGAAATTCGTGAGAGAATTCTCTGAGATTTGCAATCTGATCTTGCTATTCTTGCGGTTTTGGAGAAGACAACAAACTGGGGCGTATGCTGTGAATGGAGATGGACTTCTACACATCCTTGTTGAAGACCAGCCCATCCAAGAGTAGCTAAACTCCTTGTGGAGTGTTGATGTAATCTCTAACTCTTTTGTTTATGGATTAATCTCATGGGTTTTAGGTTTTTAATTGAATTATTTGATAATTGCATAGTTAAGAGGATTACTGAAGTCAGATTTTGATGTTTATACTCAAGCCTAATAGAATGATTTGGCCATAGTTTAGTTAGGATTGAACCCAAAGTGTTCTTATCTTCTATGATTATAAGAATACTAAGTATGCAATCGTGCTCATTGGCATGATGATTAAGACGGATTTGATATGCCAAGCCTAGGGAAGACTTCAGAAGAGCCTAATCCCAATTACACAAATAACTGAAACTAATCAAATCCTATTACATCAATTTAAACTCAAACATAAAAAAATAATTAAAGCAACAATCCAAGTCCAAGACTATCTCTCATGTCATCTCAACCAGTAACATGAGTAAGTTGCGTGAGCTTAGAATGCCCAGTAAGAATCGACTCTGTCATCCATCCTCATGGAATAACATAAATCCCATAATCCATAACAACATAACAGGAACTATCATGGTGCTCATCACATAATCATATGGCATAAACTGGACAGATGATATTACATGCACAACATATACAATACACAACAGCAATGATTAAAGGATGTAAATACACATAAGAAACTAAATCAC
>JAUPMG010001499.1:0-16141 GCA_031762675.1 Pachysandra terminalis | reverse complement strand
CATGGGCCTATTCGGCCAACCTTCTAGTCCATTAGTTGTGTTGTGTTGGGTCCAAGCCCAATACACCTAATTCACCACAATAACATCATTAATCACCAACTATTCTTAATTACACATAGGTCCAATTCATTTAATTAGGATTATCTATCATTTAATAATTAAATTAAATGATAGGATCAAGGTCACTACACCAATGCACCAGTAAGGTTCATGGACATGATGCACAGGATTTCAGACCCTATTTGGAATTTTTTTTTTGTGTGGAAATGTAAGTACTTCCATAGAGAAAAAAGAGGGGGAAAGAATATACAAGGTGGCCCAAACCAAATAGTTTGGCAACAAAAGCCTGCAGTAGACAGGAAAACAAAATCAAATGAGACGTAAGTATGTGCAAACAAGCTGCACCAAAACACCAGTAGCACAGACAGGTACCAGTGAGTAGGTAAGGGTAACTCCAAGAGGTCGAGTCACCACAGCATATCATCCCCTAGCTCAGATAGCTGCCACTCACAGTCTACATGCCATATAGCACACATTATCCATCCCCTAATCACCAGTATTGATCACACAACAACAGACAACACAATAGAAACCCACACAACCAGCAAGCAAATAGCACCAAGCAATATTAGCAACAAGCCAAGCACCTTAAAGCCGTAACCAATATTTCTAGCTTTCACTACAGTGCAGAACCATCCATACCAAACAGGAAGTATCTAGACCAATCAGTTAGCTAACCAGATTGCAGACCAACACATCCAGCCCCATTAAATCAGCAATACAACACCCTGGTAATCGAGCAACACGAAAGCCTTACTTCCAATTTGCATTGATTCCCCAATTATTGAGGAGGGATCTGTTCCATGGAGAATCAGCAATCTGAGGTTCAATGTAGTTATACCTGTCAGTAACCTCCCTGCAAATGGAATTGAAGAGCAGCCAAGAAGGGGATGTCTTGGCTCTGAATATTCTAGTATTCCTCTCATTCTAGATATAGTAGATAGTGCATTGAATGCAAGTTTGTGGATCAAATAGTTCTTCCCCTTCATTCTTTCCAAACACCGGTCAAGTTCCTCAAGCCAAGGGAGAGGGGCCCTGTGTAAGCCACCTTCTGAAAATAGCAATGCAAAGCTCCTTAGAATAAGGACAATCAAAGAAGAGGTGGTCATGGGATTCAGGTCCATAGTTGCACAGCACACATATATTTCATTGAAGCAAGCCAAATCTAACCAATCTGTCCATAGTGGACAGGTGTGACTAAGCAGCAATCCAAGTAATGAAGGAATGCTTAAGAATATTGTTGGAGAACCAAATCACTTCTTACGGCTTGAAGGAGTCAAGGACTGGATGTAGGAGAGTCCAAGTGTTCCTAACATCAAATGTACCATTTGGGCTAGACCATATAACCTTATCAAAATGCAAGGGAGATATATTGGGTAGCTCTTGCCAAATAGAATTGAAGGAGGGATTTGTGGAGAGAAGGTTCATCCACCCCCCATCAGTGATGATCCTTTCGACCTTATCTTTTATATTAAATCCCTCAAAGTAGATTTGTCTCGGGGTGAGAATTTTGATTAAAGATCCTTTTGGGTGCCAATTATTATACCAGAGCCAGGTATCTCTTCCATTAGCAATCTGATTTGACATAAGGACGTTGGTCTTCTCGCGAAGATTAAGGATCTTTCTCCAAGCCCATGAACATGAAGTAGGAACCTTGATGCTCCAGAAGCATTTGTTCTTCACAACTTGGTTCTTTATCCAATCAGCCCAAAGTGAGGGGCTGCCACAATGGATGAGCCAAATATATCTCATAATGAGGATCTTATTCCTGTTGCAGATTTGAACACTCCAAGCCCACCATCCTTCTTATGAGTACAAATTTTCTCCCAGGCAATGGGGTGTATTTTCCTTCTAAGATCAGAATCACCCCACAAGAAGCTCGAACAGATTTTATCAATCAGGTTCAACACTTTTTGGGGAGAATGAAACAACTTTGCCAGTGAAGTTGAACCTCTTGGAGGACATACTTTTTAAGAGTCAATCATCCCGCAAAGGAAAGGCATCTACCCTTCCAGCTTTGAACTCTTACAGCAATGTTATCAATAATAGGTTGGCAGTCGCTAATCTTGAGTCTGGTGGAGATAAGAGGAACACCCAGATATTTGATGGGTAGTTGCCCATATGAAAAGCCAAGCAAATCAAGAAGTATTGACTTATCAAGTTCGGATACTCCCACAAAAAACATCAGGCTTTTGTTTCCATTTTCCTTAAGGCCAGAGAAGCACTCAAACTTGGTCAACACCTCTTTAATAGTAGAAATTAAGAGGAGGTCAGCCTTAAAGAACACGAAGATGTCATCCGTAAAGAAAATCATAGATATCTTGGGTTCATTACATCTAGGATGGAAAGAAAAACTTGGATGACAAGTGGCACTGTGCATGAGTCTATGTAGAACCTCCATAACCATAACAAAAAGGTAAGGGGAGAGGGGGTCACCTTGTCTCACACCCCTCTTACCAGGAAAGAATCCCTCTAGTCCCCCATTAACCTGAACAGAGAAGACAGTGGTAGATATACATGCTTTGATCCATTTACGCATCAACCAAGGAAAATTCCATTTCTCAAGAATGAAATAGATTAAGTTCCAACTCACCGAGTCATAGGCTTTCTGGAGATCAATCTTAATTGCGCATCTGGGAGTAACTCTATCAAGGTGATAATCATGAATAAGCTTGTGAGCAAGAAGGATGTTATAAAAAATTCTTCTCGGGACAAAAGTTGATTTATAGCTGCCAATGAGGGAGTTCAGTACCTCTTTTACCCTGTCAGCGATAAGTTGGCAATACACTTATATATAGTGTTGCAATAAGAAATCGGCCTAAAGTCAGAAGTAGCAGAAGCATTGGGAACCTTAGGAATCAAACATAAGATGGTGTGATTAAGTTGCATCAGCATCATCCCATAACTAAAGAAATCCGCAATGGCATAAGTCACATCATCTCCAACAATATCCCATGCATTCTTAAAAAATAGAGCATTATAATCATCAGGACCCAGGGCTTTGTTATCTGGAAGTTTGAACATACAAGCTTTAATTTCAGCAAAACTGAAAGGTCTATCAAGCTCACGGCATTGCTCCTCATTTAGCCCCTCTCCCATAAATTCCCCATTTAAGTTATCCAAGGTGGAGGAGTGGGAATTGCCCAAGATAGTTGTGACGTGGTTGATGAAGACATTTGCTACATGGGTTTGACCTTCAACAAAATTTCCTTCACTGTTCTTGATGCGTATAACTCTGTTCTCAGCTCTACGACCCAACAAGGAGTTATGGAAAAAAGTAGTGTTATCATTCCCTAGGTTGAGCCAACGTATCCGAGCTTTCTGACGAGTCTGGGATTCAAGGTTTGAGGTCAGATCCATGTACTTTGAATAAGCTTCCTTTTCCATTAGAGCAACTCTAGAGTTTGAGGGGTCAGCCAGTAGGTTTGATTGGGCAGTACAAAGCTCACTCCGGGCTAGTCTAACCTGGCCTTCCAAATCACTAAATAGGTTCTTATTCCAGCTCTTCAAAGCACCCTTCAAGCGCTTCATTTTTGTGATCTGTCTGAGCATTGCAGTACCCTCAACAGGTTCAGGCCAATTATGTAGAACAATATCTCTATAGCCAGGTTGATTAACCCAAAAGTGATAGAATTTGGAAGGGAAGTTCAGCTTAGGCATATTTCCACACATTGAAATAATACTAGGAGAGTGGTCAGAGATACCAGGGAGGCAAAATTCAGCTTGTGCAGCATTAAAGCTTCTGAGCCATTCATGGTGAACCACCACCCTATCAAGCTTTGACATAATCATGTCAACACCCTGGCCGCGATTCGACCAAGTGAAGTGGCAGCCAATAGATCTGATGTCCATAAGCCCAGCAAGATCAAGAGCTTCATTTAATTCAGCAACCGCTATTGGGTTGATGGGAAGACCACCATGTTTCTCATGCGTAAATCTCACTACATTAAAATCTCTAGCAGCAACCCAAGCATCTGATGTAACATAGGAGGACAGGGACTTCCACAGTCTCCTCCTAGCCCCAATATCATTCATCCCATACACAAAGGAGGCTGAGCATTTATGAGAATTCAGGATATTAGTAATAGATGTATGAATGAATTGTTCAGTTTTCCTGATAACTTGGACATAAAAAATGTTTGGATCCCAAAGAACCCAAATTCTCCCCCTAGGAGAATCAGAATAATTGTGCACAATATGCCACCCCGGGCAGATGATACTTGCAATAAGATTATAATTAATACTTCTTACTTTAGTCTCTAATTGACCAGTGAGACTGATAGAGTGGGTTTGAATAAGGTGTTTAATTTCCCCTTGTTTTGATGGGTGATTTAACCCCCTAATATTCCAACAGGCCCACCTCTGCATCAAAATAACTTGATTTTGAAGGACCCTCCTGTAGTAGCTGCTCCATCTTGAGCTTTATAATTTTGAACCAGAAACTGTACCATTCCATCATCACATCCTGTAGCATGATGGCAATTGAGCACTTATTAACATACAACGTGGGCTTTGTACTAGCCCCACCAGCTGCTCTCATCAATTTGATTTCTTTCGGGTTGCACCCCGAGTGGCTGCAACCACACTCTCAGTTCGTAAAGCCAACTTCTTGTTAAATCTTTTTTGTGCTCTCTTACTTAGAGGCGTATTGGGGATTGAGTTATTGTGCTCCACATCCTTAGGGAGGAGATACTTACACTGCAACTCAGATCTACATGGATTCACTTCTACATCTTCACTTCCCAATTCAAGCGAGTTTTCTTTTTCAAATTGTCCTAAGCTATCAAACTGGTTGTTTAATTCAGTAAGTTCCATTGGTATCTTGTTCTTTTCGCAAATACTAATTGAGGAGATAACTCCCTCCAATTCACGTTCCGAGATCTTCTTACCTTTAGGATCCTTGACACACAGAGAAGGAGCAGGCTCTGATACTACATCAGTGATACTACAGTTCTGGGTTGCCAAAGGGGTATCATTGGTAGTTGTTGGGGCAATCACTGTCGGATGGGCTAGGACCTCAGTATTTGAAGGGATACTAACATGCAAGGGGTCAATGAGCATACTGACCTGCAAAGGATTGATCTGCTCATCATTTGAAAGCAAAGGCCCAGTAGGTTTACAGATTTTCTTGGGTTTAGAAATAGGGCAAGAGCTGATTGTATGGCCAAAGCATTTTCATGTAGTACACTTCTGAGGTTTCCAAGGGTATTCCACCTCCACCTCCATGCGCTCAGTGCTTCCATCCCTCCTGGGTATCACAAGGGGAATGAGGGGGGGGGGAATCCGAATCAACTGCCATTTCAACATAAATTCTTACAAAGTTAAGCCTCGTCCTGTTCTTTGTAGCACCATCCAAAAAGAGAGGATAGCCAATGTAGCTGGAAATATAAGCCATCCCATCCTCAGACCACATATCAAGTGGGACATTTCTAAGCTTGATCCCCTGGATCCGAGGGGGAGCCATCTCCACCCGAAACAGACTGGAGAGGGGAGGCCATCAGGGGACAGCACCACGAAGACTTGATGGGAAGGAGAGGAGAGCAAATACGAGAAGAACCAAAAACCAAAACAGACAGCCAAACCCAAGAAAACAAGCAACGGTGACCAAGGAGACAGACAAAGCAAAATGACAGAGGACAAACAAGAGAATAAGAGCAGGAACACAGGAAAAAGGGGGATGAGCAATCAAGAAATCCAGCAAGAGAGAGAGGAGAACCAAGAGCCAGAGCAAAGAGAGAACCAGGAAAGAAAAAGAACCCGGAGAGAAGAAAACCAAGAGGAGACCAGACCGCAAAAGGAGACGCTCCTACAGAAGACAGAGCAGCTCGCCAGGCTGGAGGGGAAGCAGCAATAGCATGCCGGAGGGGAGGCACCACCAGAGCATGCCGGAGGAGCACCATCAGAGCATGCCAGAGGAGCACCATTAGAGCATGCAGGAGGAGCACCATCAGGTTTGGACAAATTCTTTGTTGTATTTGTCAATAACATTCTGGTTTTCTCTAAGACCAAAGAAGAACACGAGGAGCACCTCAAAATCACTTTATAGACTTTAGCAAATCATCAATTGCATGCTAAATTCTCTAAGTGTGAATTTTGGAAGGAATAAGTCAAATTCCCAGGACATTTGGTGTCTAAGGATGGAATTACGGTGGATTCAGACAAGGTTAAAGCGGTACAAGATTGGGAACAACCCAAGAATGTATCGGAAGTTAGCAGTTTCCTTGGATTGGTGGGTTACTATTGTCGATTCATTGAAGGGTTCTCTCGCATAGCAACACCATTGACAAAGCTCACAAGGAAGGACGTAATGTTCGTCTGGGACGAAGCATGCCAACAAGCTTTTTCAGAGCTTAAGGAAAAGTTAACAACAACACCGGTGTTAACAATTCCTGTAAGCGGCGTGAAGTTCATAATCTACACGGACGCATCATTATTGGGAACTCGGTTGTGTTCTAATGCAAGAAGGAAAAGTGGTGGCATATGCATCAAGATAACTCAAGGTTCATGAGAGGAATTATCCTAGTCACGATCAAGAGTTAGCGACCGTTGTATTTGCTCCAAAAATTTGGAGACACCATCTATTTGGCGAGATCTTTGAAGTACCTATTCTCACATAAGGACCTGGATATGAGACAAAGATGATGGATGGATCTGGTCAACGGATAAAATTTCTCATTGCAATATCATCCGAGCATGTCTAATGTTGTAGCCGAGCACCGTAGAACTCGTGAACTTATGATGGTTCAAGAATGGCTCATATATAAAACACTTTTGGATTTGGGAGTTGAAGTTCGAGAAGATGAGCAAGGATTAAGGTTGTGCAACATCCTTACCAAACCAACACTAAAGACCATAATTATCGAACTACAAGCAAAGTAAAAGTGAATGATGCTGAAAAATCAGAATGGACAAAGGAGGAAGACAGAAGCATAAGACTAAAAGGAAGACTTTGCGTACGTCATGATGAGGAACTCAAAAGAGAAATTCTGTTGGAAGCTCACCGTTCTCATTATTCTATCCACCCCGGAAGAACAAAGATGTACTACGATTTGCAGAGGAACTATTGGTGGAGAAGGATGAAGGTCGACATTGAAGAGTTTGTGAAGAAATGCATGGTTTGTCAACAAGTGGAAGCTGAACATCAAAAGCCAGCTGAAACACTACAACCTTTACCAATTGGAGAATGGACGTGGGAACACATCTCAATGGACTTTGTTACAGGACTACCTAAGACCCTAATAATCGCGACATGGTTTCGGTAATCCTGGACTGATTGACCAAATCTGGTCACTTCATAGCAACAAGAACTATAATGAACATGGACAAATTGGAAAGGCTTTACGTGAAGGAAATCGGCTGACTACATGGAGTACCTATCACAATTGTTTCAGATTGCAGTTCATAATTCACATCGAAGTTTTGGGGAAGTTTGCATACGGCTTTAGGGGCTCAATTGAACTTTAGTACTACATTCTATCCTCAAACCGACGTACAAACGGAGTGGGTGAACCAAGTACTAGGAGATTTACTGCGATCATGCATGCTTGATTTCAGAGGAAGTTGGGAAGACCACTTAGCACTTGTGAAATCCTAAGACAACAACAACTACCAAGCCAGCACTGGCATGGCACCATTTGAAGCATTGTACGGGAGACGTTGTAGATCTCCATTGTGCTGGAATGAGGATAACGTGTACACTCCCTTAGGACCAAAAATAATTGAAGAAACAACAGAGAAGATCAAACTCATAATGAAAAGGATCACTACAACACAACACCAACAAAAGAAATATGCTGATTTGAGTAGAGGTGGCAATTTTTGACCCGACCAGACCGAACCCGCCCGCAATTTAGCGGGTTTGGGTTCATCTTTTTGACCCACAGGTTGGGTTCGGGTTAAGGATCTGTAACCCGTAAATAAACGGGACGGTTTTGGGTTAACCCGTCTGATCTGTCGAGTTAGAACTATATACATAAAAGCTTATATACTATATTTATTGTACATGAGCTAACAAACCCTTATATAAACAAAATGATAGCTACGGTTTTGAATGAAAAAAACTTTGCTCATCTCTTTTCTTCTCCAAGCAGAAACCCTAAAAACCAATAGCTTCCATCCATTCTCTCCAGCACCATCATTCAACGGCGACCATTTTCTAGTAGCAGTATTTGTCGACAACGATACTCAGATCATCTGACGACATCTCGAATCCATCACCCAAGTCAACCGGTAATCTATTCCCCATCTCTTATTCTTCTCCATTCTCTTCTTCTTTCTTCTACTTCATTTTCTTCTTCTCAACCTCCATAGCATCTGGGATTGATGATTCTCAACTTGCTAGGATTTTGTAGTTGGGATTGACGATTTTCCCTCTCCCCTTCCTTTTGAGTTTAGTTTTTTCTGCTAGAGGTGTGCCTGAAAAATCCCTATTTTTTCCTGTTATTTGTGTGCTTGAAAAAGACATGCCCTATTTTTTTCTGTTATTTCTAAGGGGAAGAGATTGCTCAAAATCCTTCTCCTTTATTCATGAAAAACATATATATATCGAAATGAAAAGATAGATATCATCTTTTTATAAATTTTATTGGGTATGTAAGCAATTTTCCCCCTTTTGAAAAGAAAAAGAACATGCAGAAATGAATACATAGACAAGCACGTTTGCTCTTCACCTTCACATATATCACATAAATAAATAAATAATGAAGAGAACAAATTCTAGTTTTCTGTTTTGGTTATGTTTTGGGTTCTGATTTGCTGTTGTCATCAAAACCTTATAGAGACATATGTTTCTTGATCCAATGATATAGTTTTGGCTTAGAACATTGATGGGTTGGTAAAGATCAATCAAAGGAAATCAAACCTGATAAATGACGCATTATTGCATTAGTTAACGATTTGGGTCAATAACCTCCCACTTTGCTAAAAGCGACTTGTTGTTTTTGCACGTAATATGATATAAGATACTAAGGAGTCTAGGAGGAATTATTAAAATAAAATAAAAATGGACTGGTCAGACGAGTTAGAGCGTGTTGGGTGCTGGTTGAGAATACTCAACCCGTTTATTAAACGGACGGGTTCGGGTTTAGGGTTAAGCTGTTGATACCCTATGTTAACCCAACCCGAACTCGCCTGATTGCCAGCTCTAGGTTTGAGGTGGAGAAACCTGGAATTCATGGTAGGAGATTGGGTAATCCTTAACGTTTCACCAACCAAAGGAGTATTCAAATTCGATAAGAAGGGTAAGTTAGCACCAAGGTTCATTGGACCTTTTGACATTTCTGAAAGGATATGAGACATGGCTTATAGATTGCAACTTACGTCTAGCTTAGACCTAGTGCATGATGTATTCCATGTCTCCATGGTTAGAAAGTATCTTTCGGACCCCGAAAGTGTAATTGGTTTGCAAGCTATCACAATCAAGGAGAATGCTACATACGAAGAACACCACGTAGGATTCTTGACTGGAAGGAGCAAGTTCTACGTAACAAGGTAATACCGATGGTGAAGATCCTATGGAGCAATCATGAAACATCCAAAGCAACATGGGAACTTGAAACAGATATTCAAGAGAAGTATCCACAACTGTTTGAATAAGGTAAACGAATTTTGAGGACAAAATTTTCTTAAGGAGGGTAGATTGTAATAATCCAAACTATTTATACGGGTTAATATGTAATTAACTAAAATATAGGGGTTAATTTAAAATCTTAGAAAGTTTGCTATAAGTTTAACTTTGACTCATTGTGATTGGTGGGTTATACTGTAGGAAACTAAATGCAAATCATAATTTCATAAATTAAAATGTGTGGCTGGGAGTTTTTAGGAACAATGAAATTATTTTAATAATTGAGATTAAAACAAGGGAGTATTAATCTAAATAGGATTAGGTTAGATAAAGACAATGATTAGTTCATCTAGAACTAAGATACTTTAATCTAAAGGTTATGATTAATCTAATATAATCTAAGGGCTGGAATTTAAGATATTGTCCTAAAGTAAAGACACTCCTAGACTAAGTGAACCTCTATAGAATTTCTAAATAAACCATAGAGCTGGACGTTTGGATATAATTGAAAGAAGAGGAATTGCTGGAGCACTCAAGCTTGGAATTGCAGAAGATCAAGGAAGAAGAAGATCAAGAAGAAGAAGGTGTTCATCTCAACATCAACTCAAAATCCAAGGTAAGTATTCGGATTAAACCTTATTTTCGATGTCATATTCAGTGAGTATGACATAGCACAACCATAAAAATTCTATATCTTCTACTCTTTCTTCATGAAAACATGATAAAGACATTTGATTTTCTGGGTTTTAATACCATACAGGTACTAAGATGAGTTAAGTAGGTAAATTATGATGTAAATATTGGTTATTCAGAATTGCATTTTAATATGTGTGTTATGATAAAATATTTCCAAAATAAGAACTAAATTCCAAAAATCATGTTGTTCTGGGCTGTCCCGGAGTTTCGACTGACCAAACAGCTAGCCGCTTGGGGCAACTGATGCTTTCTGGGTAGGTTGGCTGACCATCGGCTAGCCATTTTGGTCAGCCGAACCCAATTTGGACTATTTGGATGCCTAGCGGTTAGCTGCAAGGCCAGTTGAGTGAGTGTCCTGGGCTTGTTTTAGGCCTCTACCTAAGCAGCCATTTCATGGGAAATCAGTTGAAAGGCAGCCGACTCACTATGTGTGTGTGTGTGGTTTTGCCCCTGGCCAAGCAGTCGAGGGAAAACGGTTAGCAGCCCAAGGCAGCCAATCCCTGTCGGCTGGGTTTCAGC
Source organism: Pachysandra terminalis (assembly GCA_031762675.1). Lineage (NCBI taxonomy): Eukaryota > Viridiplantae > Streptophyta > Magnoliopsida > Buxales > Buxaceae > Pachysandra > Pachysandra terminalis. The sequence continues at coordinate 5,301 of JAUPMG010001499.1, read as the reverse complement.
TACCCAAAGGGCTAGCCGAAAATTGTGAATATTCTATGATTGACATGAAGTTTTGCAGGCATGTTATATTTGACCTAATTAGACCATATGTGGTGTTGGAATTGATAAATTATGAACATTTTGCATATGTGCCTTTTTGTAGAAGATTTGCTATATCCGACCAACAGGTGAAATTTTGATTGAACGTTTTTTGATCCTATACTCATTATGGACATGTTTTATATCTCAACTTACATTTGCACATGTACACGAATTGACTAATTAGCTAATGTGCACAATTCACTTGCACCGCATTGCCTTTTGTGCATAATGACCTTGTATCGGGTCTAATGCCTTGACTCGACCTCCATAACTTCATATTGCTGGAGTTTATGATTATAATGAGTGATATTATGATCTGGGAATCATGATAATGGTGAGAAAGTCCCGGAAGGACTAAATTGCATGTGTTGAGGTATTAGCTACCCCAATAGACCAACCTTTCATCTTGTTATACGTAACAGATGCCTAGTAATATTTTGTTAGTAGCTCGGGTAATGTCATGCCCCAAAACCAGTAGCCCAAATCCCTAGGTGGGAGGTACTGATCCCAAGGCATAACCTTCGGGTTCCATTGCTGAAATGCGGATTGCCATACTAATTCTAACAAGAAAATAAAAGTAATGCTTACCTTTATTAAATCAGAATATGTGAAAGCTAAATAAAACAAAAATAGTCTAACTAACATAAAATAGTCTATGACTACAGCTGAGTCATGACCATAAAAGAAAGTAAACTAACTAACCTGTTACAATTCAAAGTTCTCAAATCCCTAATGTGGATAATGCAAAAATAAATATGCAGCAACAAGCAAATCCAATGCAAAGCAAGTTCTAGTCCATAGCAAAGTAATCTGTGTCCATCATCCTTCTCATCCTGCAACATGAGAAGTTGCGTGAGCTTTGATGCTCAGTAAATTCATCAAACAGTGCCATCCATCAATTTATGATATCAATAGATTCAACATCAAGTCATGAGTACAAGCAAGCAATATAACAGTCAATTTAACGAATTAATGATGATATGAGATGCTGTGAGATGCAAGGAATGAGAATGCAGATGCTTTAGATGAGTGCTCAAACAAGGAATGCAAGATGATATGCAAGTGAATGAATTAGACAAATATAGCTTGTTAAGCTTCACAAACCAATATATATTACTAGAATTTCGGGCATAGGCCAAATATGGGTGTCACTTCAGTACCTCTGCCGGTGTGCCAGTGGGTGCCGAAAGCCCCAATTTGTCTATATTTTGGTCCCTGTCAGTATCCTTGCTGGTGTATTGGTGGGTGCTGACTGTCCAATACTTTGTGTTTTTATACGTGGGGCAGTTCGGTACCCTCACCAGTGTGCTGGTGGGTGCCGAAGCCCTATTTTGCCTATTTTCAAGCGCTGGTCGGTACCCTTACCGGTGTGCCGGTGGGTGCCGAATTGGTTTAATTTTGGGGATTTCCAGATCTCGGGAATTTCTTCCTTTTGATCCCCAATTCAATTTTCAACAATTCTTTTATGTCTCTAATAAATGAGTTTTCATGCTAAACATGTTAGAACATATCCAAGCCTATTTCTAGCATATAAAACATGCTTTCATGCAATCAAACCATCAAATACAATGCAAATACTCAAGAACATAAATATGATCACATGAATTCATAAAAGGAATATACAGTAAGAATTAACTTACCTGATATGATCTCTGAGAATTAGATCTCTTCAATGTCTTCTTTTCTTTCTCTCTTCCTTCTTGTTCTTCCTTTGATCTCTTCCTTTGGCAATGCAACAATGGATCTAGGGTTTAGTTTCAGATCTGAACCCTTTTTTCTTCTTCTCTTTTCTCTCTCTAAATTCTCAGATCTCAGATTTGAATTACACGTCCAAGCCTTGGGATAAGAGGGAAAGGATATTAATCAACTCCCTTTCTCTCTCCTCAAGCTAATCTAACTCAATTCTCATAGCCTAGTACGTATGGAATTGAAAGACAAAATCTAAAATAACTAATACTACCCCATTTAGATAATAATTACATTAGCGCCCCAAAATAATAACTTTAATTATTAAAATAACCCTTATACTAGTATAATATACAATTTAGATAGTTATATGTACAATAACATATACTATTAATTAATCTTAAATTAATATAAGGTAAGAAACCTTCTAATAAAGGGTCTAGGTCACTACAGGTAATGTATGGCTCACTGAGGATAGTTCTTGTTAGTGAAACCTTGGATATGTAGCCATGATAAAAAATAAGATGAGGGGATTGTGCCCTCTAGGTTGTAGTCCCTTAGAACTATACTGCGCACATAGAATAATCCTTTATCATGGCTTTGTATGGGCGGGATGAATTCACATTAGTGAGACATCTTAGATAATTGGATTAGTTCTAGTGTGGGACATACACTATTCGAATGCCAAACAACATGCGTATTGCATTGTATATGATTGTATCTAGACCACACTTGGTGATTATATCTGTTTAGGTGCACAGCATGCATTGCATACATTAATAATTGAACCAGCATTCATTTTGCATTACTTGACACTTCATATCATTATATGCATGATTCTAATTTCTGTTTTGTCTATGGATTATCATTGACGAGTGGCATTGACCCTACTTCAATCCAAAATACATTTTAAATCTGTTTATTTACTAACCTAAGTGTAGCTTACGCTTTCAAGCAATTATATTTGAGAACCAATAGATGGAGATACCATGGATTATTGTGATCAAGACGGAGGAAAAGCTTACGAGGAAGCTATTGATTTTAACGAGAGCATGGATTAGAGATTATCTTAGTTTTGTAGTAGGAAATAATGACCGTTATGCATTAGTTTGCTTTTAGCATTAGTTAGGATAAATGTTTAGTAGATAGTAGGGATTTGAATTAAAGCATGCGACTAAGGATTAGTTAGTTTATTTATGTTTATTAGTTTTATTGGTTTGAATGTAATGGAAAAATTTTAATTGATTTTATTTTAGTTATATTATTCCATAATTTTTACTTATATTCTATGGTTTAGTTATGTATTGACTACCACTCCATGTGGAATGGGGTGAGAGTCATATTTTGAATCTTTCAGGGACACCTATGAGATCTCTAAGGTTTGGGATGTGACACAACTGTAGATGACTATAGTTGTAGTTGGTCTTCATTATTAGTAAATTTTGTGATCCCTTCAAGTAGTGCTCAAAGTCACCTCAGAACTGACAACAAATTCTGGATATATGTGAGTATTCATAATCATATTCCATATTATATAATGCTTTATCAATGTACTTCTTTACTTCATCATTAGTCTTAATCTCCAATTGTAAACTTAATTGATAGATAAATATAAATGACTTATTTGTTGTCAGTTAAAACATGTAATTATATTGATATTAGGCTCCATGATTGCGTCATTTGGCTGGTCACTGTTGTTAGAAAATAGAAATTTTAGTATATTGATGTTAATGAAGCCACTTGTTGTTCCTTGATTTTTTTCAAAGAGTGGTCTGGACAGTCTTCAAGACTTCACTGCTAGCTTCTTTACTAAGACACTAGAAGGGTATTATTCCATAGTAAGATTAGATATATTTAGTATGCAGTATCTTTCAGAAGAACATCATATAATGCTTATGAAATATTGTTTTTGATTTCTACATTATATAATGTTGTTTTTAATGTTGCTGTCCTGCTATTGCTTGATGCTGCTGCTAATGCTATTGGTGTTGCTGCTGTTGTTGTTGATGTTGTTGCTGGGTTTGCAATCTTGGTGCTGCTGGTGCTGATGCTATTTGCTGTGGGTCTCGAGGGAACTGGCTTGCTTGATGCTGTTAGTGCTGCTGCTGTTGATGTTGCTGTAGGATTTGCTATCTTGGTGTGCTGGTGTTGATGGTAATTGTTGTGGATCTTTTTGCTATTGTTGATGCTGCCATTGTTGCTACATTAAGGGTTGCACATTTAATGTAGTTTGTTAACTTTTTAGTTTTCAACATTGGGTGATCTTGTATTCAATTGGGTTTAATGAAACCAAACTAATTAGTTCAATCATTAATATTTCTTTCTCTCAAGTATTGGGTTTGGTGGTTGGTGTTTGTAGCAAGGAAAGCTGACCATCTTTGATGGATTTTAGAGATCTTTTGTTGGTCTTGGTTAATGTATACTTCTTGATGGCTACCTTTTATAGACCTCTTTTATCACTTCATTTTACAAATCTATGGGAATCCATTGTTAAAGACATCGTGGTGGTGCATGGCTTGCACACTCAGTGGTGCATCCTTGTACACAGTGTGCAATACATGCACAATAGGTGGTGCAAGGCATGCACTACCTATAGTTGGTGGTGGGTGGGTGGGTGGTGCAAGGGTTGCACAACAAGTGGTGAAAGACATGCAAAATAGGTGGTGCATGCCTTGCACCACCTATAGTTGGTGGTGGTGGGGGTGGTGCAAGGGTTGCACCATAAAATGTGCAAGGCATGCACACTTAGTAATGCATCCTTGCACAACATGTTTGCAAGGCATGCGTAATAGGTTGTGCAATGCATGCACCACCTATAGTTGGTGGTGGTGGTGGGTGTGTGGTGCAAGGGTTGCACACCAAGTGTGCAAAGCATGCACAATAGGTGGTGAAAGGGTTGAACCACTGATAGTTGGTGGTGGGTGGTTGTGGGTGGGTGCTACTGGTGGTGGGGGTGGGGATGCAAAGGTTGCACACTAAGTGGTGCATCCTTGTACACTAAGTGTGAAAAGCATGCCCAATAGGTTGTGCAAGGCATGAACCACCTATAGTGGATGGTGGGGGTAGTGGTGCAAGGGTTTCACACCAAGTGTGCAAAGCATGCACAATAAGTGTTGCATGCCTTGTACCACCTATAGATGGTAGTGGGGGTGGTGGTGGTGAGGATGCAACGGTTGCACACTAAGTGTGCAAGGCATGCACCACCTATAGTTGGTGGTGGTGGCGTGGTGGGGGTGGTGGTGCAAGGGTTGCAAACCAAGTGTACAAAGCATGCACAATAGGTGGTGCAAGGCATCACACTTGTTGGTGCAAGGCATGCACACTAGGTGGTGCATCCTTGCACACTTGGTGTGCAAGGCATGCACCACCTATAATTGCTGGTGGTGGGTTGGTGATGGGGGTGGTGGTGCAAGGGTTGCACACCAAGTGCGTAAAGCATGAACAATAGGAGGTGCATCCTTGCACACTTAGTGGTGCATCCTTGCACACCAAGTGTTCAAGGTATGCAAAATAGGTTGTGCAAGGCATGCACCG
>JAUPMG010001480.1:0-16143 GCA_031762675.1 Pachysandra terminalis | reverse complement strand
AGAATCCGGAGCAAACTCTGTATGGGAGTTGCACACGAATTTCTCTCTACTCCAGAATCCAAATAATAACGTCAGCGCGGGCAACACCTCGTGGGTCCCACACCAAACGCTTTAAATTCGCTTCTCTCTGTCTCTGCTGCCTTTTTAGAGCCATGAGCTTAAACGATTGCTGGCAAGATAAAATTCAAACCCTCTTATTTGATAGATTCTGAACGAATCTTAGCTTTTACTTTCTTTGCATTAGTTCATTTTTACTATCCTGCAAATGATCTGATCTTTCTCTCTCTGGTAATAATCTTTATAGGATCTTAAAATTAGCTATCTGTACTGATTTTCCTGTTGTTTCATGTTTTTTCAACTAGTATATCTTGTTTCAAGTAATGTTCTTGTTTCTGGTTGATTCAGCTTAGAATCTAGCCACCTATTAGATATTTTGAGATTATTTTATCAAATTTACGACCCCTTTATTGCATTACAATTGTGATTATTGAATTAATGTTTATTGATGATCTTCTTTTTGTGGGTTTGTGGTGGGGTGGGTTTGTCTTTGTTGTTTTGTCTTTTGAGATTTCTCTTGTATCTGCTATATTCCTGTTTGTCTCAGTAATTTAAAAAGATCCAAGAAAGATACAACTAGCAAGAAATTAAAAAAAAAAAAAATATTGTTGCGGTTAATACAATTTCTAATATTGTGGAAATTGAGAGTTTTGTTTTGCCATTGGCCGTTTACAATTCGTGATAAACCTGTTTTACCGGTCTTGGTTTTTCAAGGGGTGTTCCATATGTGGGAGAAAAGGGAAGAAAGAAAAAAAAATGCGAAACCTTTTTAAGTAACATACAAAACCTAACAAGTTGGATGGTAAAGGAAAAAAATCTGGTGGACATCTTGAAATCTTTATTTTTTTACAGATAATAATTGATGGAATGATTTTCTTTTTCTTCCCCCCCAATCCACTAGGACAGTTAGAAATTTGGCACAGGTTGATACCGAGTTTGAACTGCACTGAGAAATTGACAAATGTGAGATTTGCACTATTTGCTTCTTCTTTTCCCCAATATAGAGTTCTAGCCATTTCCGGTTTCAGTAATATCTAGTAGAAAAAAGAACATTGAGCTAATCTTTTTATTATTCTTTTTCCCCCTTGTATTTCCAACAGATTAAAAATGGAGAATATAAACAACAAGAAGAGCCCACCTGCACTTTCTCCTATGCTCCCTTGGGATGACTTCTTGAACATCTCACAGAATAAAGCATTAGACAATACTGGTAGTTTGCAGGATAATAACTGTGCTGAACCAATCCTTCAGGAACCACATCCAGTTTATGCTTGTCCTGAAGGAATCTCGACTGGAACAAGTTGGTCTTACATTGACGGTATTAGGGTGAATGGCAATAATTTCATGGCTAGACCCACTCAATCCAATGGCTTTCGGAACCAGCAGATTGATGGAAGTTCCACAAGTTGCAGAGGGGAAACCAGTGTAGGTCCTCGCCAAAGCAGTCAGGGTAGAGCAGCAAATGATACTAATGCCATGCCCTCTGTGCTTCAGTTCAGTGACAACCATAGGCCACAAAACCAAAATAATTTTTTAAGCTTTGGAGGTTGCACATCTTTACCATGCCATTCTGATGACTTTGGAGAATTTGTGTTTGGTAACAATGACATGGGGGATACAGTTCAATCCGATAGCTTACATATTGATGACAGTTCTCTGCACCTTGGTATTGGAGGTGGCACCGCGATGCAGTCTAATTTTCCACCAAATTGCCTAGTTCCCTTTTATGAACGTAATGAACACAGAGGACGGATTTCTACTAATAGTGAAATAGCCTCCACCGAGTCAAATAACTTCCTTATGCCAGGAACTGGTATAATCGTTCCAAATAGTTTTTCATCTGGCACTGTGAATTCTGGGCACAATGGTAGAGGTGTTTCTGGTAATAGTAGAGTGATCTCCACCCAATCAAATGTCTTCCACAGGCCAGGAGCTAGTAGAAGCTTTTCAAATTATTTTATGCCAAGCCCTTTGAATTTCAACCAAGACTCAGGGAATAGCTTGACAAATTCTGGCCACATGGTTGGTGCTAGTCATGCTAATAGTTTTGGTAGTAGGATCTGGTCAAACAATGGTGGTGGAATTATATGTGGTAGTAATGCTGGATTTATTTCTAGCCAATTCGATACCTGTCAAACATCCCAAGGCAATGTGCAAGAGATTTCACCCTTCCCAAGTGGTAGGGTCTCAGGTCTTGAAAAGGACATGTATTCAAGATATGCAAATATATATCCTCATAGAGGTTTTCAACCTTATCCTGTTGCTGCTCCAAGACTCAATAGTAGCAGTCAAGCTGGTTTGTTTTATAATGAGCAGGCTGCACTTCCAAGGATTGCATCAGCATCTAGAACTGTTACAAGGACTCCCAATGTACCAGATTCTACAAGTCAACAACAAGATTATTTGAAAACTGTCTCAGGCATCCCACTCAGGCCTCCTATAATTACTCCATTTACTCAGGCTATAAGGAGCACAACTGGGCAAGATCAATTAGGTAAATACTTCATCCATCTACTTCCAGCATGTCTGATAAGTAGAATAGTTCTTGTATCCTGGTTTCTTTACTTTTATCTTGCTTCCTTTTAATTACTTTGCTTCTATTTCTAAACTAGAAATTTTGTAAATGAAGAATTTATGTTGTGTATTTTTTCATTACCCATTGGACCTTCAAACTTGCAAAATGTAATAGGTTTATGACTAATATTTTGGGATTTGTTTTTTCTTATGGTTTCAAGTTTCAACCGAGACAGTTTCATTTGGTTTTGGGAAAAAAAAAAAAAAACGGTTCGAAATCCAAATATGTGTATTGATTGATACTTAATTACATGCATATGATTCTTCATCATATTGGCCAATGCATACCAATACTAGATACATATTGGCCAAAGGGCCCAATGCTTATTGGGTTTGTTAGTGTCCGAAACCCGTAATATACTGATAATTTAAACCATGGTTTCACCGTTTAGCCAATAATCATGGAACTCAGGTCCTTAATTTGATCTCCTGCTCTTAGTCTATCTCAAACAAGAAGACCAAAGCGCAATGCTGACTTCTAAATCAGTTGTGCTGATAATGTGTTTCTCTTCTTTTTGTTTTAGTAAATTTGTGGTTTTCAGCACCATTCCAGGTATAAGTATTTCAGCTAAGCTGGTCTAAGTTTTGATATTGAACACTCAAACTAATAATGGTTTTGAAGTGAGATTTTAATCATGATCTAAATCTGTTCACTCTCAATCTCATCATGGCAAGTCATTGTGAAATGTTGTATACCGAGGAGAGAGTCAGGTTACAAATATCTGAAGGTTAATCTTGGTTTATTTCATTAGTTGGATAGATAAAAGCTATCGAATTGCATTAGGTAGGAAAGTTCAGGTACACAAATATATGTCTTAGCGTGCTTTACCAACATTATTTCGTATAAAAGTGCCAATTTATTTTGAGTACACTCATTTCCATGGATGATCTATCGTAAGGAGTGCTTCTGTAATTATTTTAGGTGCCGAGATGATAGGTTTTAATAAGTATTCTCTTGTGAAGAATACTACCAAGGAATCGTATTGATTAAAATTAGTCAAAAAGAGGAAAAGAAAAATAAAAAGAAAAGAAGCCAACAAGAAGGTAGAGGATGCCACACTAGGCCTGTAGGAGCTCTCAAACCTGTTTATGAAACTATCAGCCTACTTCTGTGAATTAATAAATGGGTGCTTATCTTACTTGTATCCATGTGTCTTCTCTAGAGAAGATAAGCCAAGACGCAATCCTAGATGTCATGATTGCAGTGCCGAACTTGAACCACAATGAAATTATATAATATATCAACACACTGAGATAAAGTTTATGGAATGATGAAAGAAAATTCTTGCTATTGCTACTAATTATCTCATGGATTTGTGTAGAGCTACATATAAAAACATGTGCTTTGTGCTTGATATTTTGGTAGAAATTATTCTGCCAGCGAAGAACATATGTGATATTTTTTTTCGTATGTCAATGTTATTTTTATTGGTCAATTTTCAGGGACCATGTGGGTAAGTTTCATGCAAAGGAACTGAATTTGACCTTTATACCTGTGCAATGTACCTCGTTTGATTGTATAAAACATGGAGGGCATTGTGTTAGATTTGTGCTCAAATTTGAGGAGGCTTTGCCTTTCTTTCTTCCTTTTTTTTTTTTTCGACTTATGCTTTCTCATTTAAGTTGTAATGAAATCTGAATTTCCCTATACTTGGGTTTTGGATTTTATTTGACTTGCTTGGACATTAGACTCACATTAGACAACTATCAAAAATACCATGGATATATAAGTAATTGTTAAAACCTATTGGGTTGGAGACCCAATAAGAAGAGTATGATGGTGGTTAAGTGTGGGGGTTTATCCAGGTTTCTTTGCACACGCGCATGCCAAGCCGAGCAGGGCCAAGTTGGCGGGAGTGGCATAGTATGGTGTTCATAAGACTAATGTATATGTGAGCTCACCACCACCATGCCTTATTTATTTTCCTCTGTTTAAGTTATGATACTTGTTTTCTTTATTGTTATTATGTTTTCAATGTGAGAAGATACTAACCGTTTATGGCTGTTAATCTTTTGTAACAGCTCAATTAACGAGTTCAATTACAGCCTTAACAAGGTTGTTATTTCCTTATATATTGTATCAGTTTTGTTATAAATAGAAACTTATAAGAGAACAACCTACAATATTCTTTTTTACCAATTTTACCATTCTCTTCCACTGAGCATTCAAGACAAGCTCGTAGTCCCAATTTTGTGATTGCACTCTAGCTAGTGCTTGATCTTTGTATCCTAGAGTCTTCCCTAACCATACCCTAGAGTCTTCCCTAACGATACTACTCCAATGATCCAATTTGGGTGGGATAAAATCGGTTCATAAGAACAACAAATACATTCTTTGCCTTGGTCATTGCGTAACACGATAAGTTCATCTCTCTACCTTATTAGTTACAGATACTTGCATTTGCTATGTTTTGGTTACTGTTTGTCATTCCCTGAAATCTGCATCCCATCGAAAAGTGTGCAACACAAACCTCAGCGATGCGACCTTGACCTCACAAAGAGACTGCTAGGTCACCGATCCCCTTATGTAAGACCACTTGGTCAATTGGGATCAGGTGTGCAAGGATAGGGAACTTGGTGGTCTGAACCTGGGTAGTACAGGGTCTAGAAACTCATCGCTTTTGGCCAAATAGCTTTGGCGATTCACCAATGAGAGGGAGCATCTGTGGTGCAAGGTAATTGTTAGCAAGTACAAAATTCAAGAAAATGGTAGGGACACGAGTCAGAATGTGAGGATTTTCACGGCTAGCCCATGGAGGTATGTTATTGCTTTAGCTCCTCTATTCTTGTCCGTGGTCAGATGGCTGGTGGGGGATGGGCCTTCCGTGTTTTTTTGGTAGGATTTGTGGGTGGGGGATGTATCTCTATGTATTCGTTTTCCTAGAACTTTCAGAATTTTCTGTTCCCAGTCTTCCTTAGTCAGTGAAGTTTTGTCCTGGTTTGAATCGGGGTTAGTTTGGAATCTTCCCCTTCCTAGGAATGTTAGGGAGGTGGAATGTGTTGAGTTTCGTACTCTTTTTGCGACTATTGAGGAGGTTTTTGTTAGTCATGAATGGTCGGATCGGAGAATCTGGACTCCGGATCCTAGTGGTGTATTTTCGTGTCATTCTTTTTTCAGTCACTTTAGAATTGATAGATCTGGGCCTCCTGCTTCCTTCTCGGCCCGGGCCCTGTATCCTCCCAGTTCCTCCTAGAGTCAGAGCTTTAACGTGGACTGCCTTGCTTTATCGGGATTAACACAGCGGACATGCTCCAAAGAAGAGGGTATATGGCTCTTTCATCACACGTGCTTCCTATGTAGAGAGGAGGAGACACTTGATCACCTTTTTATAGTTTATGCATTGTTTTATGGCTGTGGAGGAATGGAGATTTTTTATACAGTGCATAGGGAGAGTTTGGGTGATGCCAGAGGATATCTGTCAGCTGTTAGACCAGTGGAGATTCCCCGGTTTAGCAGTTAGGGGAATGATTTTATATCGTCTTGTGTTCCAGGCTTCCCTTTGGTATATTTGGATGGAGCGGAATAGGCGGATTTTTTAGGATACGTCGTCCTCGACACCAAGTGTGATTGAGGGGATTATGACTTCTGTGGCGTCTTGGGCTTCTGTTAGGGGGTAGTTTGTTGGACTATTGGTATCAGATATTGTGGGAGAGTGGTATTCGATTGCAGTGGGTGTGGTGCGTGTTCAGCGTAGTCAGCTAGTTCTGGTTCCCTTGCGAGGGCTGGGTGAAACTGAACGTGGCTGGTTTCTCCCCGGATATTCCAAGACCTTCGGGGATAGTAGTTTTCAGGGATCATGGGGATGGACATCTTTTCGTCGTTTTCGTATTGATTGGCGGGGGTGACGCAGTGAGGTTAGAGATGTTGGCTTGATAGCGGGTTTGAGGTATGCCATAGCTCAGGGGTATCAGAACCTAGTGGCCGAGATTGTTTCGTCTTATATTGTTGCTTGGATGGAGAGATCTGCCCATTGCAGTTGGAAGGTTACTCATTTGGTTCGACTGGCTTGGTCTTTGATGAGGGGTTGGAACATCTCGTTCCAAGTTGTGCCTAGGGGGGAAAATCAGTTGGCCGAGCGGTTAGCATGGAGAGGCGCGAGTAGGGACGTTATGTTCGTCGGGGTGCCGACACAGGAGATGCTACGAGAGTAGGGTATATGTTTTGAGAGTTGATGGTGCTCTGGGTCGGGATTTTGTTATGATGCCACCCGAGATGTTTTCCTCTGGGCCTTCCATCTTTGTTTTGTTTTTTCTTTTATTGGTTTTAGGTCTTCGCTAAAATCATGGCACCTGTACTTCTTTGTTTTCCCTCTCTCTCTCTCTATATATATATATATATATATATCTTTACTATTTTAGAAATTACGAAGGGGATTAAGTTTTTGTCATTTTCTCCTTCCTAAAATACCCTCATATGCACATGTGTCAATCATTCCCAATAGTTATGTTTCAAAAGTTATAATCGCAGTTCGTTATGTTTCAAAAGTTATAACGGTTCGAATTAATTGGTATATATATGTAGATTCGACTAAATCTCTTTCGTTTATCTTTTTCTTTCTCTCTTTCCTCTAAATCATTCTCAATCGTTATGCCTCAAAAGTTTTAGTGCGAAATAGTTCAAGTTGTTCATCTTTAACATCGAATCAGTTAAGATTTGTTTCATTCTTAAATTCTTTTACTTTTGTGATTTCGATTCGATTTAATGAAAATAAAGAAGAATTGAGATTTGTTAGATGTTTTGGTAAGTTCTATAATTATTTATATAATTATCTGTTATTTGTACTTGATTTTATATTATTTGATTATAACCTTATCTGTTTGTTAGTGCATATCTAAACATTCATCATTTATATTAGCGGATGGCAAGTACTGATCTTGATATCTACAACATAGGAAAATTTGAGATAAGAGTCCTTATAAACATAGATTTACAAAAATATTATATAGTATTTTTTAATATATCTACACTATCTATATATATATATTCTCATTTTTTTTTCGGATTCATTATATGATATTTCGCATTTGTGATTGTAATTTTTTTAGGGTTATCTACAAATAACCGAATATGTATAAGGACTCCTCTATATAATGATATTGTTGTTTCATTGTAATTCTATGGTAAATCTACAGTAATTTTTTAATTAATTTACATTATCTATATAAGAATTTTATAGTCTTTTTAAAGTTTTATGAAATCTACAGTATTTTTTAAATAAATTTGCATTATCTATATAGGAATTTTAATAAGTGTTAGATAAGTATAAATATTGTGTACGGAAAAAGACTCGTATTTTCATTAAAAACTCTTTTTTAAATAAGTATAAGAGCTGTGTAGAGAAAAAAACTATTGTTATTCTGTTTAAAAAATAGTTTTAAAAGAGAATTTAAGATTTTAAATAAGTATAAGAGTTGTGTATAGAAAAAACTCTCGTTATTCCCTTTAAAAATATGTTTAAAAGAGCATTTAAATAAGTGTAAGGGTTGTGTATAGAAAAAACTCTCGTTATTCTCTTAAAAAATCTTTACTACTTTAAAAAGTACGAAGGGGTCTAAATTGTTTATAAAATTATCTGCTTGATTGCTTTTTGGTGTGAGTAATTGGTTGTTTTCTTTTCTGGGGAAGGCTGGGTATACTTTTTGTGTACAGAATGCCATTGTGATCACACTGTATTTTTATACTTTTTATATAATATAACACTTTATTGAGCAAAAAGAAAAAGATTGATTGGAAGATACTTGTTGATTCATTTCATACGCTCTCCTAATATTTACTTGTTTAAACCTCCTATTGTTTTAGTAGTGGTTACCGTATCCTTCAGTTCTAGGACCCACTCTTCTCTTAGATTCCTTGTTATTTACTTTCTATATTTGTTAGTTTGTTATTGATAAAATCCTTCAGATATATAGGACTCACTCTTCTCCCTATACTTTAAAGTTATCTATACGTAATGTACTACACAAAAAATAAAGATATTCACCTAAATTAAAGTATCTCACAAAAAGAAAGATATTGTTTAGACCAATAAAAAAAAGATATTAGAGATTTAGATTTGATAGATATCTTATTAGAGTTTTAGATCTGATACCCTTATCCTAACAGTCTTAAGATAATTTCTTACAACAGTTTAAATATATATTAAAGATAAGATATCTTTTTCCTTTTATTGTAACGTTAAGGTACTTTTCCAGCTAAATTAAATTTATCACAAACAAAAAAAGATATTACTTGGACCAATGAAAAATATACTAGAGATTTAGATTTGATAAATATCTTATTAGAGTTTTAGATTTGATACCACAATCTTACGATAATTTCCTACACCTACTAATAGATATATTTACTTTCTGTTTTTTTTTTTTTGGTAAAGATTTAAGATATGTTCCTACAACTACTAATAGATAAGTTTAAATATATATCAAAGATAAGCTATTATAAATATAGGATATATTTTTCTTTTTCTTTTTTATTGTAACGTTACTCGGGCTTTGGAGTTAGACTTATTGGAAGGTGTTACAGTTGGTGGTGGAGGGCCTGTGATCTCCCATCTTCAGTTTGCAGATGATATTATAATTTTCTGTAGAGTTGTTCAGCTGCATGTTGTGACTTTGAGATGTATACTTCTTTGTTTTGAAGTGGTTTCTGGGCTGAAGATTAATCTCAATAAAAGCGAGATGTTTGCTGTGGGGGAGGATGTTGGTTGTTTGGATCACTTGAGGAGTATATTGGGCTGTAGAGCAGAGAGTCTTCCTTCGTGGTATTTGGGTTTACCTTTGGGTGCCTCGTTTAAGCAGAAATCTATTTGGAAGAAGGTGGAGGTGAGGTTGGAAAAGAGGCCGAGCTCTGTAGTGTGAGCTTGTAACCCGAGGCTGGGGGCATTAAGGTAGCTAAATGATTGGTGATCCTTGTGGAACTTTCCTCTCTCCGTTTTCATAAAATTTCGTTATTTATCAAAAAAAAAAAAAAAATGAGGTCGGAAAAGAGCTATCCATTTGGAAGTCAAAATATCTATCTCATGGTGGGAAAATGATCTTGATTAGGAGTTCTTTGTCAAATCTGCCTACTTAATTTTTCTCTCTTTTCAAGATTCCGGTTGGTGTTGCCAACAATCTTGAAAAATTGCAGAGAAATTTTTTGTGGAGGGGAAAAGGAGATACTGGCAAATATCATTTGGTGCGGTGGGATGAAGTTTGCAAACCCAAAGATCAAGGGGGATTGGGCCTTAGGAGGTTAGCGAGATTCAACGAAGCATTGCTTGCAAAGTGGCTTTGTAGATTCGGGTCGGAGAGGGATAGTCTTTGGAGGAAGGTTATTGCTGCAAAATACGGCTCTTGTGATGGGGACTGGTTTATCCCTGCTCCTCAAGGTGCTTATGGGCTTGGTTTATGGAAGGCAATTACTGGTTTTAGCCTGACTTTTGCTAAAAGTATTCGTTTAGAGGTCAGCAATGGTGATAGAACTTTATTCTGGCTAGACAAATGGGTTGGGGCAGCTCCTCTTCAGTACCAGTTTCTGGAGCTCTTCAATATCTCTTTGTTAAAGGGAGGTAAAGTCAGCAGTATTATCTCTAGAGTTCAGGGAGGTGTGTCTTGCAATTTAAACTTCAGAAGATCCCTTTTTGATTGGGAAGATGACTCAGTCTCAGATTTTGCAACTGATTCAGAATTATCATTTCAAGGTCGTTCAAGATGTGAGGGTTTGGAGTATTTACAGCAAAGGTATTTTCTCAGTTAAGTCTTACTACTTGGCCTCTTTCCGGAATCCGGTGCTATGTGGCGTTGCTAGGAAGATTTGGCAGCCTTTTATCCCTTCGATGTTCAGTTTTTCCTGTGGATTGCGACTAAGGACAAGATTCTTACGGTGGATCATCTGATTTCACGTTGTTTGCTGATTCCTAACAGGTGTGTCATGTGTAAGATGAGGGAAGAGTTAGTGGCTCACCTATTTTTTCTTTGTGTTGTGGCTAGAAGGCTTAGGAGTAACTTTTTGATTCATTCGGGAGTTCGATGGGCTTGGCCGAAGGATTTGAGAATGCTTTTGGACATGTGGGCGAGGAAAAAAAAACATTCCATAAGGAATCTGCTATGGACTGTTTTCCCTTTTGCTTGCTGTTGGATATTATGGTTGGAGCGTATTTGCAGAATTTTGAAGGTACGGAGGCTTTGGTGGCTAAGCTTGAAGAAGGGATTCTCTGGACCTCTTTCTTTTGGTTTAGTCCGTGGGGGACCTTAGGTTCTCTGTCTTTCTCGGAAATTTTTTTGAAGATATGGAGGCTTCAATGGCTAAGCTTGAAGAAAGGATTCTCTTGACCTCTTTCTTTTGGGGAAAGAGGTCAAGAGAAATGTCTACATATCAAGGGACGTTGCTTAAGGGGGGTTCACCTACTCATTGTAGGTGTGCAAACTGTCTAAAAATTGATGTACTATGATCTACTTGAGCTATAATCGCATACATTTGCACATGTCACAACTAAAAGTACATGAAAATAAGCAAATAAAATACATACCATACCAATTTAGTCAATCATACATTAAATAACAAACTGAATAATTAAATAGTTTCATAATTAATATTTACTAACATACAATATTTATTTCAATTTTTTCAATTTTTATAAATTTTTTCAATCTCTTTTTCATTTTTTTTTATTTTATATCTTAGAATAATTAAGCAGTTTTATCATAAATATTTACTAACAAACAATATTTATATCAATTTATTTCAATTTGTTTTTGATTTTAATCCTTTTTTTTTTTCAATTTTTAAAATTTTTCCAATTTTATTTATTTATTTTTATTTCTCATAATAATTAAACATTTTCATAGTTAATACTTTTAATATACAATGTCAACATTGTTTGTTTTATAATATATGGTAAATTAAAGTTTCCTCCCTTCACCTATCAAAATAGCAGTTTGCTCCCTTGTTGTTTGAACTTTGAAGGGAGGTCACACGCACCTCCTTTCTGTTAAGTCTGCGTCCAAAACCTGGACAGAAATTGCTTAAGTCAGCCACATGAAAGACCAAAATACCCCTCTTTAAGTTGTAAAATTATAAAGTACAATTATACCCTAAATCAACTACCATTCTACCCTTTTTTCCATTTTATCTAAGGGTAAAAGAAATTTTCTTTTTGCAAGGAGTGCACGACCGCTTCTCCTCCATTTTCCATTTTCTCCTAACATGTCAACTATTACTTTTAAAAAAAATATTTTTAAGAATTTTAATAATTGAAATAAAAAATTAATTATATATTCATTAATAATTTATTAAAAATATATATCAATAAAAGATCTTGATAGAGCTTTCAGAGGATCTACACTTACTGCAAATCAATATGTAAATTGAAATATATTAATTTAAAAAAAAATTAAAAGAATTATAATATTTCAAAAGTCATTCTATTGAAGATTGTAGTAGTCAAACATCTCTTTTCTAGATCTTTAACAATAAATTTTGGCCATGTTACAAATATTTAGATAAACTATCAATAGCATTTTTTTACCAGTCTGTACATCCCACCCATTACACGTCTCCATGACATAAATTTCCTCTTCCGTAATAAGATTTTCTTTCCTAGTTTCCTGCTTGTTGCAGTTGGGTCAATAAACATGAGCAACATCTTAACACTAATGTGCATTGCAAAGATATCTTCCAGTGATCCCAATCATCTGATCAGCCCTAGGTGTAGAAATGGAGGCTGGTCATGCATCCGAAGCATTGTACAAGAAGTGCTTGAAGATGTCACTGCCCATTTCTATAAGACTCTTATATGGTATTTAAATATTATTAAATGCATTTTTTAATTTTTTATTAAAAAATTAAAAAATTATAAATATTTTCCAAAAATAACTGACACCCATCTGTAGACCGGGTGTCATTAGACAACATATAATAAATTCATAGTATTTGCATAAGAATTAAGAGGGAAAAAGTAGAAGATATGGATTTTACCTTCAAGTCTTGAAGGTAAAATCCTCAAGAACTTGCTGTAATGTACTTAGATTTGTGTTTGAAACACAAATATAGCAGGAAATGGAGAAGATTTGAGTCAAAAATACTGAAATCTCAAGAAATCGGAAAATTTTGAAAAGTATTGAATTTTTTTTCCCATGTCGGTGACATTTGGTGACATGTCAAGTGACATGGAGGAAAAATGACATATGGCGATTTACATGTAGATTTCTCATTGTTGGGGGATTAATTGGCGACATGTCGGCGGCATGGAAAACACTGTTCTTAGAGACCATAAATTTGGCTTATGAGCTGTTTAACGATAGAATGCCTGGTATTTCTTTAGAACATGTTCGCATAATCTCTGCTACTATGTTTAATAAGAATGATCATATTTGTCTTGGACATATTCCAAATGCCTTGTCCTTTATTTGATGTTTACTGCACCTATATAATTGCTAGAGCAGCATGTGACTCTAAAAAGGAAATATGTAACAGAAGATGCGGGAAGTAAGAAATATGTTGTAGGGAAGTTCTTGGATTTTAAATTGATAGATGACAAAATTTTGATGGATTGGGTACATGATTACTTGACCCTAATGCATGATATATTAATTGAGGAATGGTAATCGGTGAAAACTTTCAATAACCCTCCACCATCCTATATAGTGTAAAAACTCCTTAAAACATAAACGGAAGAACATGCCTTCGGCGGACTTAATAGTCTACATTTGGATAAAGGAGTCTAACTAGTTGAAGGAGATAACATACTTGTAATTCTCCACCAAGGAAAATTTTATTGAAACCAAACCCCTTGAGAATTCAAGAAAATTCCATAAGTTTAAGAATGACAAAGTGTCTAACAAGAAACTAGATTTAAGGAACCCGATTCAAGAGACAAGACAAAATTCAGAAAAAGAAAAAAGGGACCATGCTTTGTCTATAGGAAAATAGGACATTTAGGTGTAGCTGTTTTGTAGGTACAGAAAAGGACAAGACCATTACAATAGCAAACCATACACCAACTTGGCTGAAACAGAGATTGTTGTTACAGCTGTCTCTGAGGTCAACCTTGTTAGTAACTTGAAGTAATGGATGTAAGACACTGGATCCACTAGACACATATACGATGGCCGGAATCTATTTGCCTCGTATGAGATGGTAATGGAGAGCATGTCTTCATGGGTGATGCATGTACTACCTCTGGAAAGGGTAGGTCTTCCTTAAACTGACTTCTAGAAAGACCCTTGCTTTGTCAAATGTCATCAATGTCCTTGACATGCCTAGAAACCTTGTGTCGGATTCTCTGCTCAATAAGGTAGGAGTTAAAATTTGTGGGCAAGAGGTAGTATCATGACGGTCTCTTTGATGCATCTTCTTAAATAATGAATAAAGCTAGTATTTCTTCTTATACTGTTAAATCTCTTGATATGTGACATGGTAGACTAGGTCATGTAAATAGTGCTTCCATAAAAAAGAATGAGACAAGTCTAATTTTGGATTTAACCCTTAATTGATTTTTTTAAATATGAAAAGTTTGTTTCAGAGCTACATATGTTAAAATCCTTTTACTTTTTTTTTTTTTTTGGGTAAGGTAAGATTGAAATCCTTTTAAGTCTGTTGAAAGAAACTCAAAGTTGCTATAATTCGTAAATAGTGATCTAGTGGATTTTAAAAACTTCATGAGCAGAGGAGGTAAAAAGCATTATATATCCTTTATAAATAAATGACTTCTCTAGATATACTAGAGTCTATTTACCAAGTAGTAAAGATAAAACTCTTTAGATATCCATAAAATACAAAATAGAAGTTGAAAAATCAACTAGATAAAAAGATAAGAAAACTTTGGTCAGATGGGGTGTGAGAATATGATTCCAATCTTGTTAAAGAATTCTGTGAACAAAATGGAATTGTACATGAGACCTCTACACCCTATACAGCTGTTCAGAATGGGATAGCCGAGAGAAAGAACCGGACACTAAAAGACACGATGAATGGCATGCTAATTAGTTCTGTTCCATCCATCAATAGGGTGCATTCTTTTAGCTTGTTATATTCTTAACAATCTCACATTAGCAAAACAATAAAACTCCTATAGAAAAATCGTTCCCCATATCTGAAATTCTTGACAGTTTGGGGGTGTGGACTCCTTGACGTTAAAAAGAGAAAAGTTGGACACAAAAATACATATTGTGTCTTTATAGGATATGTAGAAAATAGTACTGCATAAAGGTTGCTGGTTTTGAAATTTGAAAACAACATACTAGATGCTAATGCTGTTATAGAATCTAGAGATGTTGAGTTCCTTGAACTTATACTTCCTATGAAACAAAAAATGATATTGACTCACAAGCTGTAAATGCATATATAAACTTGAATATGAGCCTTAATACTAATGAAACTAATTCTAACCAGGAACCGAGACACAATAAAGAGTTAGAACAGAAAGCAGTTCTAGTCTATATTTTGTAACAACTTAAAGAAGATCCCAAAATGTACCATAAAGTAGTCACCTCTATTGATGTAACATTTTCGGAAGAATGCAATTAACATTGAACTAGAATAAATCTTGGCTAATTATATCTGGGAACTTGTGAATCTTCATAGAGGCTGTAAGACAATAGGGTACAAATGGATACTCAAGAAGAAATTAAAGTTAGATGAATCCATTGACAAATTTAGGGCTAAACTAGTCACTAGGGGTATATACAAAAGAAGGTATCAATTATTTTGTTACGTATTTCCCTAGTACTAGGATTACCACGCCCACCATAAGAGTCTTGATTGCCATAATATCCATATATATGTTGGTTGTACAGAAAATGGATGTTAAGTTGACATTCTTAAATAGAGTCATAGAAGATGAAATATACATGGATTAGCCAGAGGGATATGTAGCTCCGCAAAGTATGTAAACTAGTCAAATCGTTATATGGACTAAAATAAGCACCTTAATAGTAGCATAAAAAGTTGATAAAATCTTAATGGATATATGATAAATAAATCTGATAGATATGTGAACAATAAGTTAACCGGTAATACTGGTGCAAATAATATGTTTGTATGCTGATACCATGGTGAGTTTTGGAACTAATTTAGAGATGGTCAGAATTACTGAATTTTTCATCATTAATTTTTGATATGAAAAAATTAGGATGAGCAGACATATTCCTAGAGATCAAAATAATTTATAGTGATGAGGGATTTATAATCTCAATCCCATTGTACTAAGAAAATCCTTAGGAAATTTAATCATTTTGACTGTGACCTGGTAAATGCACCTTATGATCTTAGCATATATCTAAAGAAGAACAGAGGACTCGGTGTGCTATAGTCAGAGTATGCTAAATCATAGATATGGCGATGTTCTTGATGAATTATACCTGTCCAAACATAGCATATTCTATAAGCAGACTTATTAGATACACTCATAACCTTGGACAAGAACATTCTATAAACATACTACTTAGGTACCTGAAAGGTACAATGGATCTAGGAATTGACTATGATGGGTATTCAGCTGTACTTGAAGGGGATCATGATACCAACTGGATATT
>JAUPMG010001469.1:0-16144 GCA_031762675.1 Pachysandra terminalis | reverse complement strand
TATATATATAAAAGACAGAATATAGTTTTTAAAGTTTGTTAACTTTTCTTTTCTTTACAATTTTTCTGTCATCCAAACACTATAATTTACATTTTCAATCAAATTCTTACTTTTTTTTTTCAGACAATCAAACAAACTCACGAAAAGTAGTTTTATTTTTCTTTCCTTTACTTTACTTTCAAATTACTTTCCTTTCCTGAACTACTTTCCAACCAACTAAACACACCCTAAAGGAAATTCACGTGAGAATCTCTTAGGTTCAAAACATGACTCTCACCCCAATTTACATCGGGAGTGGAAATAATATAGAGCTAAACCACAGAAAATAATATTAAAACTTCTAAAGTAATGTTTACTGAAATTAATCAAATAATTATTAAGTCTATTACATTCAAAACAATCAAGTAATCACAGCGGAAAACAAATAAGATATCCTATTCTCATGCTTAATTCAAGTCCCTATTAACTAATCTATCTAATAATTAACTACATAAATCTGAATAAATAAAACCTATTACATATTCTACTGAAAATAAACAGACAAATCCTGATTATAGCTAACATCTTTATCTTTAACTTGGTCTCCACCTTGATCACTACGGTTCTATTGCGCACTCACTAAAGGTCCTGAAATGGTTATGCTCAAAGGCGTCAGCTACATTTAGCTCAGTAAATAAGTCAATTAAACCGTATTTTAGATTGGAATAGGATCAAAGCCACTCTCCAATGATATACATAAACTAAAACAGAATATATGCAATAACATGATAATATGCAATGTATAAGTCAATGTAATGCATGTTCAGATTATTAATGAATGCAATGCATGCTCATGCAACAATGAAAGGGGTAATCACCAAGTGCGATTCATGCAAAAACATATGATGTGCAATTATGCATGCTATTCAGAATTCGAGTAATGTATGCCCCACACTAGACCAATCAATTACTAAGTAAGATATTTTAAAGAATTATCCCCCCATACAGGGCCACTCTCAGTAAGATATTCTATGTGCGCATCATAATTTTAAGAGGCTTTGACCAAAATGCCACAATTCCCCTACTTATTTTCTGTCACGGGTAATAATAACCAAGGCGTCAAAAATATGAACTAACCTCAGTGAGTCATACACTAACCGAATGCCAATAGAATTTCACTCGGCATCCGTTACGTATAATAATACGCTATCGAGATGAGAATAATGTGAAATATTGGGATTATCACCATCACCAAGAATAGATTGATCTATTAGGATGATCAATCCCTCAACACATGCAAATATGTCCATCCGGGACTCCCTCACTATATTACGATAGTCAAATCACAATAACTCTCAATTAGATCCTAAACCTCAACCTATGTGAAGATATGATAGTATAGTCAAGCACATGACCAGATTATGGTCAACAGTGCAATTAGGCGTATGCTGTGCAAGTGTAGTGTTTGTGCACATTAACTAAACATACATTATGTGTACAATTGTGAAATAAGTTTATAAATCAATATGAGAATATAAGTCATGGCATATACTTCATGTATTCAAATCAACTCAAATCATGTATAATATATGAATAATCATGTGAATTATCCATCAATCAATTTAACCATCCAATCATGTCATAACATTATCATAATCAACATAATAATAATGATAAATAATCAAGAATCTAATACATAGCATAAAGCTCAATCATCAAACAAATATGGGCTATCCGGCAAGCTAACCGACATACCGGTTGGCCACCAGCAGCCTAGGCAGGGGCTTACATGCAAACACACAGGGTCTTTGGCTAACCGGCAGGCTAACTAGCATACCAGTTGGCCATCGGCGGCCTGGGCAAAAACCCAAATTACCAAACAAAGTAACCTAAAGCCACCGGTAGGCTAGATGGGGCTTTAAATTCAAATGAGACAATCCGGCGGCTAACCGGTACACCGGTTGGTCCACCGGATGCCTCCTAGGTGAACCGGTAGACTAACCGACACACAGTTAGTCTACCGGTTTGCCCAGAAACAGCAAAACGTCACTATTTTCATACTTTGAGTTGGTTTTAGCAAAAACATCCTTCTAATACTTCCTTTAAAATCAAAATCCGAATCTAACCCAATAAAAAAATTAATCAAAACAACAACTTACCTTTGCTAGGATGATTTTGCATTAAAATCATAAGTTTTAGTAGAAATCACTTGTTCTTTACTTTGAATTCAATGTGCTATGTCATATCCAATGGATATGGCATCTCACCTAAATCAAAATCGAAAATAAAGACTAATCGAATTACTTACCTTGGTTGCTCATTGAATTCTTCTTCTTCTTCAAGTTCCGAACTTTCTTCTTCTTCCTTACCTCTTAGCTCTAGCTCTAGCGCCAGCTCCAACAATCCGACTTCTCTCTCTCTCTCTCTCTCTCTCTCTCTCTCTCTCTCTCTTAGAATATTGAATCACACGTCCACCCCTAGTGTTTTTATAGAAATTCCTATAGTTTCATAGTTGATTTATGAGTTGTTATCTCAGTTGGATTATGTCTTAGTTAACAGCCCTTAGATTAGATTAGTTTAATTACAGCCCTTAGATTAAAGTGTCCTAGTTCTAGTTGGATTTAATCATTACTTTTATCTCACTTCAATCATATTCAGATTTAATGTCTTTTCATTTTAATCCTACCATTAGATTAATCTAAATGTTCCTACGAAATCCTAACCATTGATTTTAAGAGTTCTAATTATTATTTATTATTCGATTTCTTATTAGTTTAGGGTTATTCTTAATTCTCTAATTAATCCTAGCCGTTAATATAGTTTAATTAATTTATCACCTTTAGATCTAAGTTAATAACTATCTTCTTTTAATTACTAAGTCATATCCTAATTAGAGTTTGTATTATCCTTATTAGTGTCATCGTCTTACTTGAATTAGTCTTTAATTATCTCATTTAATGTGGAATCCTAATATAACTAATATACATCATTTTTAAACTGTTTGGAACTCCTAATCAAACTCTAAGTTAAGTTTTCTAGAAGGCTTTTATTAAAAACGAAATTAATTATGTTTTAAAGTTTAAATTGTTGATTTGGGCCGTAAGCCTATTAATCTAATTAATTAATTAAGATCCATACTTAATAACTTAAGCCCAAATAAGGTTTTATAAGCCCAACACTTAATTAATTAGGCCTTAAACAATATAATATGTTTTGATGTGTGTTTTGACTTGGTCTTTATACAATAATATAGATTAATGTAAGTATATAATTATTATATAAGTGTTTTAATATAGTTTATCATATTAAATTATTATTGTATCTTTATATCTAAAAGAATTTTCTATTTCAATTTTTCGTGTTGTTACAGTTTGTCCCGACTTCTATAAATAAGTTATTACAGGTTATGGCTTATATAAGCACTTTTTAAAATTAAATATGTGTTTGGTAGCACTTATGGGTAAGTGCTTACTCATAAGCATTAGAGGAAGGCTACCCATAAGGAACTCTCTCAAGCTCTTATGCGTTAAGCTATTTCACAACTTTAATAATATTTTTAAAATCCCTATTTTACTCCTAAAGTTTCATAAAAACTTAAATAAATGTTATTTTTAAACTTTAATAATATTTTTATAATACCTATTTTACCCTTAAACTTTCATAAGCACTTAAATAAATGGATTCACCAACCACTATTTTCTTCAAATACGCAATTTATTGTTGACGTGGACAAGTGCTCCCATTGAGCAACTTATCCAATGAGTACTTATCTATAAGCTCAAGCCGGCCCAAACGCAGCCTTACTGTCTACATAAATGAAATTGACTTTTAAGTGCGTTTTTCTCCCATGTTGACGAGTTTGATTGGTTGCATGTATTCAATTTTATTCTGTTCCTGGGTATCATACATTTGATCCGGATCTTCCTTTTTTTTCTTCCTTTTCATTAATTTATGAGTTCGACATTGGGTGGCAACGGGCCGGGTTTTACTGGGTTTGGGCCGGGCCGGGCCGTAGTATATATAACAGCATATATGCCGGCCCTAGCCCGAACTTCGGGATTAACATATTTGTCCAAGCCCGCACGTGCTCTTATCTTTCAAGCCTGAGATCGCCTATACTTAATAGTTATTATTTTTTTAAAAAAATATATAATAAATTTTAATTACTAAATAATTTAATTCAATGTCGAACCAATCCGGTCGACCAACTCAAACCATTGCACCACCAATGATTAACTTAGCATACTTACAAATTGCAAACCGCTATTTATATTGCATAGGTTGGAGGATTGTTTCATTTCCAACCGATGTGGATGACAATCTCATCTTACGATTACATGTTGACAACTTGTAGTATATTTAATAGTAAGATGAGATTGTCATCCCACATCGGTTGGAAATGAAACAATCCTCCAACCAATGCACTATATGTTGACAACTTGTATATTTTACAAAATAAAATAAAAGACAACTTGTAATATATTAGAGTGTCGGGTCGGGTCGGCCGGGCTAAGCAATTACAAACCCGAGCCTGGCCCAAAAAATCTTCGGGCCTTAAATTTAAGCCCGGCCCTACGAGCTACATAACCTTGCCCAAGCTTGCCCAAACATAGGGCCGGGTTGGGCAGGTCACCCGACCCGTTGCCACCCCTACATTAGATCATGTGGTTCTTATTCGAACACGAAACGAATTCTTTGCCATGAAAACAATAGGGTGCATGCCTTATTCATCTAAGCTAGAAGTGATGATGACTAAATTTTGAGCACACGTGTCACTTAGCTAGAGATGGTCAATTTGTCACTTAATATATTTCGCGGCGACTTGCCACTCCAATTCATCACTTATTATATTTCTCAACAAGTTGCTACCCCGAGATGACCAGTTCGTCACTTATTGTTTTCTCAATTAACTTGTCACTCTAAGATGGTCAATTCGTGACTTATTATATTTCTCAACGAGCTTGCCACCTTGAGATGGTCAATTCGTCAAATTTGAAATAATTAATAAAGTGAGTATTGTATTTGTTTTTCAATTTTGTGTAAGTAGATTTATATAACTTAAAAATATACTTATTGTAAACTACCCTGGGACGGGTGGACCCTAGATAAAACGGGTTGATTAGAGTCTCTACCATCTATCGAGTTCAGGTGTGAATGGTCACCTAGGTAGGTCATTTGATCTCGAAAATAGACTCAAAAAATAAGCTTTAATATGGTCTAACCAGAATGGGTATGGAGGTTTAGTTAAGAGAGTAAGAAGGTATTAGGCACCCACTCTCTTCTGGTTTAGCCAATTACCTGGTTTAATTCTATTTGACCAATTAAATTAAATCCTAAAGTAATAAAAAGAACCTAGAAAAAATCAAAAAATTCTAAAAACCTAAAATACAAAAGTTTCTATATGACTTAGGACCTAAGGATCTCTAATTAACCAAACCCTAAAATAGATAATATTGATAAAACTTAATCTCAGATAAAAACAAAATCAAAATGCATACGAAAAATAACCAAAAGATTTAAGATCCCTAAAAATCTAAAATCACAAACAAAAATTTAAATATGATCTTCATTGAAGCATATGAATCAGATTGCAAATTTTTTTGAATAAAATCAAATATTTAATGAATTCAATCTAAAAATAATAATAATAATAAATAAAATACTTGTATCAGTAAAGTTCAACCCCTCTTTGATTTTTTGACTTCTGAAAAACTCGACTTGGCCGGCAATAATGGGGGGATCAGAAAAATTCAATTGGAGGCCTTTTGCATATTTTTAAAGGGCTTGGAATGGTCTTTTGAGAGAGGACCAACTGCAAAATCTGGGTTTTGGTTTGGGATTTTTGCAGGTTACGAATAGGGGTTTTCACCAAAGATTTGCAAAACAAAATCCAATTAAAACCCGATTTTACTGATTTTTTTCTTCCTCTCTTTGTGGTGACCGACCCCCTCTTTATAGATTTTGAACGGCTAAGATCACCGGAGAAATTGCCGGTGATCACACCTTTCTCCGTCTCAATCCTCCGATCCTCTTATCCCTATCTCCTTTCTCCCTTATCTCCCTAAAACACTAAGAAGAAGAAGGGGGAAGAAGAACCGGTATCCCCATATGGGTTCTTCATTCCGCTTATTTTATTTTTTATCATTATTATTTTTTTAAAAACCTAATCTAAACCTACTCCTAATCCTACTCAATCTACTTAGCATAATCTACTTTCTAAAAAATTCTTCTAATATGTACACCTCATCATCTTATTTTTAATTTAAAACCTATTTATCCACCTAACTTTTATCTTTTTAATTATTTGAAACCCTTTAAAAATCTTTTTCAAATACCTAAAATACCCCTCTCACCACCAATCTCAGATTTTGACCAAATTACAACCATTTGAAGGATTTTGCATGAAAAGATCAAATTCGAAGTCGAAACATTATTCTGACGTCCACAAGTCATGAAGTTCCCAAAACGATATCAAGGGCAAAACGATCATTTTCAACCTAGAATTCGTTCCTAATGTCAAAAACAAATTTTGGTGAACGACGAAGCGCATGGATCCACTGAGGGCATTTTGGTAATTTTACATAATTTTGAGATTTCAATGATAATTTTGGTTCAAATGGTTCAAGATTAGGAACTGAGATGAGAGATTGCTAAGGTGCCAAGCTCAAGCCTCCAGAAGCTGCAAAGATCAAAATGTATTTTTTTCGTGTCCATAGGAAATCCCCTCTGAACCTCATCATATTACAACACATGTCCACTGGAAACCACCACACTAACAGGTGACCTGCACCCCTTGTTTCTCTCTCTCTCTCTCTCTCTCTCTCTCTCTCTCTTTCTCTCTCTCCACCACTACCACCACCACCCTCACCCCCCACAACCACCCACCACCACCACCATCATACCACCACGCCACCACCACCACCACACTTATGGGTGAGGGTGGTGGTGTTGTGGTGGTGGTGGTGATGGTGGTGGGGGGTGAGGGTGGTGCGTGGTGGTGGCATGGTGCGGTGAGCATGGTGTGGTGGGGTGAGGGTAGTGGTGTTGTTGTGGTGGTGGGGGTGGGGGTGGGGGTGAGGGTGGTGGTGGTGGGGGGATGAGGGTGGGGTGGGGATGGCTTGGTGGTGGTGGGGTGAGGGTGGTGGTGGTGGTGCGTTGAGAGAGCAAGAGAGACTGAGAGCGACTGTGTGAAAGAGAGAGAAACAGGGGATGCAGGTCATCCATTAATGTGATGGTCCCTATGGACAGGTGTCACAACGTGGCGAGGTCCACAGAAGATCCTCACCCCTTAACTTATAAGTTATATAACTTTTTTTTTTTTTTGATAATACTTATATTATATAATCGTATAACTTATAAGTTCTATAAGTTAATATAAGTTATATAAATAATAAACTTATATAATATAATGTAAAAGTGATTTAAATAAGTTAATATAGTAAATAACTATACAATTAAATAATAATTATATTTAAAAAAAACTAATCAACTTTGGATAAATTGGGCCAAATGGACCAGATGGGGCTCAGCACAATACGACACGTTTGTGCCGTGCCTAAGCCCGGCCAGGCCCATTTGACCAGGTATGCACGGCACACTAACTCACATGCTTTGTGCCGTGTTGAGCCTGGATCTGGGCATGGCACGACATAAATTAAGATCATGATGTGCTGGGTCCAACACGATGCACACGACACATTATAGGTGTACAGCACAATTCAATCACATTATGGGTGATGTCATCCCAGAAGATGCATGTCCAACGAAGTATATCCTAAGATTAAGAGGACGGCTCAAGAGGGAAAAAGGGTAGAAGAGGAGCGCCACGGAAAGATAAACACAAGTACCTTAGAGTTGGTTCAAAAAATCAAATCCGCCTCATCCCGGTTTTTGGGTGAATTCTCGTGGTGGTGTGATTGAGGGGTTACGGGCGTGTCAGAACTTTTGCAAGTTCACCTGAAGAAAGGTAATAAATTAAACCGAATGGATCGATCGATTGTAACTAGAATTGGTCTTTTCGTCCAAATTTCGAAGGGTCAGATGCTAAACTAGAAACACTGATTTTACCCGACAAACAACACTCCACGGGTGCACTAAAACAAAAAAATAAACACATAGCCCCAAGTTGAACTTTTAAACTGAAAGAAGAACAGATAAAAACTAAATAAAAGAAAAAGTAGAAAGAAACCGATAAGTCTATAAGGACCGGCTTAATGAACCAATAATCAGACTCAAACCAACAATGTTATCTCACCGCTGTAGCATTCAAGCGGACTTGATGAAGCAGTGCCTATCTTACCACCGTGCTTTTCAGACAGAGTTAATAGACTACCGGTTGGAGCAACGATGGCTACCTGATCACTGTCATACATTTTGGACGGATATGATAGACTACTGGTCGGATTGTTAACAGCTTCTCGAGGGGGGCAGTGAAGACTTTTCTGGGGCTGAGAGCAGTAAAGCCTAACCACAGAGCAATCGAGCACTGTTATTGTAGCGGAGGCAACGAAGAAGATAATTCCAACCCCGGCCACGGAGGTTAGGGTCGAAACAGTGGCCGGACTTCGGCTTGCAGTGTTGTGCTGAAGTTTGGTTTCTGTTCTTGCCTCTAGAGAGTTTTTCCATTATCGGGATCTTTCTCTTTATAGAATTTGAGGTTAGTTGCCTCTTTGATGACTTCCTCTTTTCTCTATTCCATCACATATGGGTAGTTATAACCACTACATCGAAGCCTCCATGTGTCATCTTCATGATGTGCCATTTGAGGGTAGTTGTTATAATTACCACTTCCATGTCTTTTCTTTGAGATGTGCCATACATGAGTAGTTATCATAACTACATTGAAGCCTCGATGTGTGCATGCCATGTGTCACCTTCATGATGTGTCACATGACAAAATCTGGTCCATTTGTGATATTTGTCAAATTATGGTCTAACATTGCCCCACGCCTCTTGGATATTTGACGCATGTGTAGGAAAATGTCCAAGAAATGAATAAAAATGTTGGTCGATGATATTTAAATTGATATCGACCTTCTTCGACCATACCTTTGTAGACAAGGCTTGGACTACCTCCCGAGCGAGGTCAATCGACTGTGATTTTGGCTAGCTACCATGCTATTTCGGCAATTCATCTGGATTAGATTGCCCCCCAGGTGGAATGTTCTAGTTTTGGGTGTCATTTTCGTTTCACCAGATGTGTCCCACCGGGCTTGCCAAAAGATGTTGGTCCAAAAAACCAAATCCGCCTCTCTCGTCCGGTCGTTTGGGTGAATTCTCTCGGTGGTGTGACCGAGCGGTTGTGGGTGTGACAGAACTTTTGCAATTTCATTTGAAGAAAGGTAATAAATTAAACCCAACGGGTCGGACGATTATAACTAGAATCAATCTTTCATGACCGATTGTTGATCAAGCGATTGAAGGGTTCCCAATTTTGAGGGGTCAATTGCTGAACCAGAAACACTGATTTTACACGTCAAACAACACTCCACGGGTGCATTAGAACAAAAAAATAAACACATAGCCCCAAGTTGAGCTTTTAAACTGAAAGAAGAACAAATAAAAACTAAATAAAAGAAAAAGTAGAAAGAAGCTGATAAGTCGACAAGGGTTGGCTTAATGAACCAATAATCAAACTCATGAACCAACAATGTTATCTCACCATCATGGCTTTCAGGCGGACTTGATGAAGCAGTGCCTATCTTACCGTCGTGCTTTTCAGGCAGAGTTAATAGACTATCGGTTTGACCAACGATGGTTACCTGATCACTGCTGTACATTTTGAACGGATATGATACACTACCGGTTGGATTGTTAGCAGCTTCTCGAGGGGGCGGTGAAGACTTTTTCGAGGCCTGGAGTAGTACAACCTAACCACAGAGCAATCGAACACCGTTGTTGCAACGGAGGCAACGAAGAAGATAATTTCAACCCCGACCACGGAGGTCGAGGTCGAAAGAGTAGCTCGGACTTAGGCTTGCAGTGTTGTGCTGAAGTTTGGTTTCCGTTCCCACCTCTAGAGTTTTTCTATTCTTGGGGTCTTCCTCTTTATAGAATCTGAGGCTAGTTGCCTCTTTGATGACTTCCTCTTTTTTCTATTCCATCACATATGGGTAGTTATAACCACTACATCGAAGCCTCCATGTGTAATCTTCATGATGTGTCATGTGAGGGTAGTTGTTATAACTACCACCTCCATATCTTTTCTTTGAGATGTGCCATGCATGGGTAGTTATCATAACTACATTGAAGCCTCCATGTGTACATGCCATGTGTCATCTTCATGATGTACCAGTCAATTTGTGATATTTGTGAAATTATGGTCTAAACATTGCCCCACACCTCTTGGATTTTTGATGCATGTGTAGGAAAATGTCCAAGAGGTGAATAAAAATGTTGGCTGATGATATTTTGATAGATATCGGCCTTCTTCGACCATACTTTTGTAGACAAAGCTTGGATTGCCCCCGAGTGAGGTCAATCGACCGTGATTTCAGACAGCTAAAATGCTATTTCGACGATTCATCTGGAGTTGCCCCGGGCGGAATGCTCTAATCTTGGGTGTCGTTTTCGTTATTATTCATTAGTATTCGATCCGGACTTGACTTTTAGGTTTTTTACACCTAAGCCCTGAACTAGCTCGAACTGAACTTGGGGCTCAAATTAGACCTTCACCATAATAAAAGGAGTAGCACAACATTTGTTTGTATCTTGATCGAGTCAGAGTGCATTTGTGTTGGTCACGAAAGCCGACCTAGTCCATCCGACATGCAGGTCTTATCAACAATCGCCCTCATAGAGGTGGGTAAGTAAGTCCTAGGTTCCTAGCTAGTGTTATAGACTATGATAGGTTTAGGTCTTTCTTGAACCGCTGCCACGTAGTTAAACTAAGAAAAGTTTAGGTCTTTCTTGTAGGTTCGGTTTCTGTGGGGTATCTTGTCATGATGTATCTTAGTAAGGGTGTAATTTGGTCGATTTGGTTAACTTTAATGGTCAAACTTAAACCAAACCGAATTACATTATACTAAATCAAAAATTGAACGAAACTGATTTAAAAAATCGAAAATCAAATCAAATTATAATTAATAAAACCGAAAACCGAATCAAACCCAAATTTTCAGTTTTTTTATTCGATTTGATAAAATTAATATTATTATCTATATAAAACACAAATACACACCATATATATATATATGATAACTAGGACATTCCCCCATCCAACAAATATAGGTCTTCTAATTCTAATAGGGAATTGAGAAAATTTTAAAATATCCAATGTCAGCTTGTCTTGAAAAGAAACTCCAAGTTTTGAATGCAATAAGAAGTTCATATGCAATAAGAATTATATATATATAATTTACTTCGGTTTTTTTCGATTTGGTTCGGTTAAATCGAATCTTTAACCGAAAACCAAACCGATTTAATGGCTAAGTGTTGCAAATGTTTTGTTGAATATAAAAGGTTAATTTTGGAAAAAACAAAAGTGTTGGGAACTTTTTTATGAGGGAATTTTGGCTATGTAGATACATATGCATTTTTTAAGGTACTAAAATAGTTAAAGGTATAGTATAATAATTCAATGGATCAGATGGGTTAAACCGAACCCGATCTTTTTATTTACGGTTGAAAACACTCAACTCAAACTTGACCCTTGGAGAATCCAAACCCACTAAAACTCAAACGGATTGACGAGTCAGGTTGAAAATTGTTAACTCTTAATTCTAGGGATGTCCAATGGGCCTTTACCATGCCGAACTGACACGATAAGGCTTGTGCCATACTGTGCCAGTACCCTAACCCAACCCGACACAAGACACTATTATTATCTGTATATATGAAAAATGGCAATGACAGATAGTCCAATAACAAACCGCCACGTGTCAGGATTATGACTGACAGGTAGCAAGATCCCCACTAATACCCATGGGGATAATCCTCGAAAACTTCCTAAGGAAGAACCCCGGTCGGTTCAAGGAACTGGTTCAAAGAATATACGACCAAGACATAGATATAGGAAGAAGGTAGTGCGCTACCGTTTATTACATAAATAACATGATGATCAACACTACAATGAATATGCAATGAAGCTAATATCAACAGGTACTCCACAACGAGATGCCAGACCTCTTTACAGCAGGATGCTGATTCAGAAATACTTCTCAAGTCATACTCGAGGGCGCCCACTTGCGATGGAACAACCCCTCGGGTTCTTTAGAGTCCCACTTGTCATGAGACATTGTCACACCCCAAAACCCGATACACGATTCTCTATGTGGGACTGCATGGATTTTAAAGTGTAACCTTCGGAATCGATTTCTGGACCGCGGATTGCCATATCAAACCAAATGAAATAAAAGTAATAACTACCTTTATTGATCAAAAATTGCGGAAGAAAATAAAATAAATAAAATCCAAATAGCAGTCAACGACTTCAGTTGAGTCACGACCCCCAAACGAGTATAAAAGTAAAGCATAAAGTTAACTAAGTTATTACAACTTCAAAATTCACCAAAAGACCTAATCTAGATAAGCAAATATCAGTAGATTAAGCAGCATCAAGCAATCCAAATCCTAGTCCAAGCATGGTAATCCATCAGCGGTTTCATCTTGCAACATGAAACGTTGCGTGAGCTTTGAATGCCCAGTAAGTCACTCAAACAGTCATCCGTCCATTTATGACATCAATAGAATCAATCCAAGTCATGGCATTATTAACATACAATAAAACAGTTAAATATGAAGAATAAAAGAATGATATGAGATGTAATGAGTGAATCATGCAGATGCTCAAACAGTTAAGTGCCATCTTACTTCCAATACAATACAATACCAGATTTTGGGCATAGGCCACTAGGAATAGACGGATGTCCCCTCTTCGTTCCGAGCGCTAACCCATAGTAGGACACCATTGTGCTAATTCAGAGTAGATGCTACTCTCGGAATTCCAACCCTATGCTAACTTAAGAGTGTACAAACTCAAGGTATTCCAACCTGCATCGGTGCTCTCAAGAAACCTACCCTATTTTTAGTGGGGATTTCAACCCACAAGGAATCTAGTCAACCATAGGAATCCATAAGGAAACCCTTTATTTTCCACCTCCAGGGCTTTCTTAATATTCCAAATCATCCTAACATGCATGATAATAACATTAACAAGTAACATCTCAGTTTCAATTACATCAATACCAATGTCAATTGCTATCAAGTCTAAGGCAATTGATGGGTACCAAGCTACAGTGGAACTCCAAGGTAAGGTCTAGAGTACTCTTCCTTAAGTCCTAAAAGTCATCTACAAAGCCAATGGTACGTGTCCACATCAAATCCTATTCAAAAACCCAACCTGAGTCAATCTGGGTATCCCGTTGGCACCCTCATTGGTGTACCGATGGGTGCCGATGGTCAATATTGGTCTATAATTCAGTCTCTGTTGGTACCCTCATCGATGTACCGATGGGTGCTAACCTGTCAATTGTCTGCAACGTCTGTACGGTACCCTCATCGATGTACCTGTGGGTGCCAAAGCCCTAATTTTGCCTATATTTTGCTCTCTGTCGGTACCCACGTCGGTGTGCCGACCTGTCAATTGTCTGCAGGGTCTGTTCGGTACCCTCACCGGTGTACCGGTGGGTGTCGAAGCCCTTATTTTGCCTATATCTTGCTCTCTGTTGATACCCTCGTCAATGTGCCGACGGATACCGATCTGGGTACGATCTGGGCAATTCCAGATCAAGGGATTTCCGTCCCTATGAACCCTCCGTTAATCCTAATCAATTTTATTAGTCTCAAATCTATAATTTCAACTAGTAAAATATATTAGAACATATTAGAACAAAGCCAAATCTATTCTTAACATGTTAAACATAATCTCATGCAATTAAACTCATCAAAAACACAATGAACTCATCAAAACATGAATTAAATCACATGAAGTCATAAAGGGATTATAAAATAAGATCTAACTTACCTTTGATCACTGAATCAAACCTCACCAGATTCTTATTCTTCTATTCCCGTCTTCCTTCTTCTTCTTCCCTTGCTTCCTTCCTTTGGCACTACAACAATGGAATTCCAAAGTTTAGTTTCCAGATCTAAAACCTTCTCTCTCTCAATCTCACCAGATTTGTTTCCCACATCATCTTGCTATGGGAAAAAGAATATGTATATCCTTTCTCCCATCAATTCTTCTTTAAACCAATCCCCAAGCCCACATACAAGTACGAATGGGATTAGGAGACAAGGTTTAAAATATCACACTTCACCTCATTCTAGTTAATAATAACTCAAACAACCCCATACCATATACTAATTACATTAAAACCCCAAATGATAACTTTAATTATTAAAATAGCCCTTATATGAATGTAACCTACAAAATTACATAGTTAGATACCAATGACATACCCTATAATTATATGTAAAATATTATAAGTTAAGGAACCTTCTAGTGGAGGATCTAGGTCACTACAGACATCCACTCAAGTCATACTCGAGGGAGCCCACCTGCAATGGGACAGACCCCTCGGGTTCTTGAGAGCCTTAGAGGTGCGTCTCACGTTTACCATAGAGATGCGTCTCGGTGAACATGTCGATATGAATTTACACCTAAGGACAGCGACCGCCATGGATACTGTAAGACGTCGACATCGATATGAATTTACACCTAAGGGGAGCGATCTCCCTAGAAGTTTTAAGACGTCGATACTATCCTTCGTCTAGAGCGATTCTCGATGACGTCGTAGGCAATACTATCCTCCGTCTAGAGCGATGCTTGATGACGTCGCAGGCGTTACTACCTTCGTCTAGAATGATGCTCAATGACGTCGTAGGCACTACTACCTCCGTCTAGAGCGATGCTCTAAAACGTAGAAAGTGACACTACCTCCGTCTAGAGCGATGCTCTAAGACGTAGAAGGTGACACTATCTCCATCTAGAGCGAATCTCTAAGACGTAGAAGGTGATACTACCTCCATCTAAAGCGAAGCACTAAGACGTAGAAGGTTATACTACCTCCGTTTAGAGCGAAGCCTAAGACGTAGAAGGAGATACTACCTCCGTCTAGAGCAAAGCTCTAAGACGTAGAAGGTGATACTACCTCCGTTTAGAGCGATGCTCTAAGACGTAGAAGGAGATACTACCTCCATCTGGAGCGATGTTCAATGACGTTGAAAGTCATATAGTCTCAAAAGTACTATGGTTCAAGGACCTTGAAAGTACTAAGACTAGTAGCCTTGATGGCATCAAGACTGGACAGTCTGAACAATGCCAAGGCTAAACAGCTTTCATTATCACGAATATCTACTGATCGCCAACGCCCATATCGAGGTGTCGTGAGGCTCGCCAACACTTGGTCGTATTTGGGGTTATAGGCGATGTCACGATCTCTCAGTGACAAATCTATAATTATCCAAACGACTTGTGATTGGTCACCTAAAAGACTGGGGTACATGATGTATACTACCCCAGGTGAACGTCTAAACCACCGTCAGAAACGGTGGTTGGGAATTCTAACTGCAGTTAACTTTTCTTCTAACTCTATAAATAGAGGCTCACTTTCCTTAAAACGGGAGGATGAAAAACAGAGGAGGAGAAATCACAAGGGGGGGGGGGACCTCTGCCAAAATTACCAGACCTTGAACTACGTCTGACTGGATCCATATTTGGGTACGTAGGAAGCCTACAGAAGGTTCAGTCATAATCTCAATTAAAGCACTAGGGGTTGGAGAAGCTCTAACACCTTGACCCATTATTTTCTTTAGCATGGTTTGACCAGTATTAGACGGTCCACCAGTTTGACTCTTTGGTTCTTCTAGAGACGAGATACGGTTACTCGTTGTTTTAGGTTCCCGTCGATCAATAATATCATACTTGGTGACTATATACAAAACCACCCACGAAACATTATCGTATCAGGTTGAACCGAGCCAATGTTTTTGCCCATATTCTGAACAAAATTCAATCATGACCAAATCGTATCGAAACTGTGCTTTTGCCTATATTCTGCTTAAAACCCAATCATGCCCGGACCTGGGTATGACCCATTTGTACAACCCTATATAAGCCTAGGTGTCACGACCCAAACTCAAAGGACATTCACGTGGGAATCCCTTAGGTTCAAACCGCGACTCTCACCCCATATCCTTATGGGAGTGGAAAGCAATAAGAGCC
>JAUPMG010001458.1:0-16144 GCA_031762675.1 Pachysandra terminalis | reverse complement strand
ATTTAGTTCCTAATCTAGCTGATTAGCTGGGTTATCTAAATTATCTAAATTAATTATGCCACTAAGCGTAATTAATTTAATAATACAAATTCGGGATATTACAATTATGTTTTATAATTCAATCGGCCATAACTATTTAGAAATTTCTATTTACGCAGTTGCAAATCAATTGTTTAACATGGGACCTTATTCCACACACCATGCAATTTCCAGTGGTACCACCATCAGAAACTGTCCATGTGGCCATACACACGGATAATCTGTAAGGAGATATCACTAGTATTCCATCCATGCATTTCCACAACATGAACATTCCCAATACTTATATTATACAATATAACACCAACAAATTCACCACATCCAACAGTCCAAACATTCATTATAAGAGACAACCAATCATCTTGTTATCAATAAAATGTATAAATCCTACCCTACCAAATTTTTTACACACCTTAATTACTTTATTTGTTGGTCAAATCATACTTACAATTACTAGAATTCCTTCAATGAATTCACCTCGGAACCAAAATCACACATCACACTTCAAACCACACCTTTCAGTTTTCTGGAAATTTTTATAAGATATAGGTGTATTTATTCTTACTAGAGATTCGACAAAATTTTCCTTTCATTTAAATCTTGCTTTATTGATCCAATTCATCTTCTGGTTGCTCAGCAATCATATTTTTGGAGTAATCCCTCATAAATAACTTAAATCAAGTCTTTCATCATTACTCGATAAGTGCGCTAACCCACCTTCCTTTTCATAAATTCTAGGGATAATTGCATTTACAACTACAACGTACCTTATACTTATGGAGGTACTTGGGCAGTGTTAGGGTTTTACAAATTTATATAAGTTTTATCATTCAACAACTTGTGAACTTCTGGTGGTCAGATCCCACTAGAGTTCCCAACACAGTGTGCTCTCCACCCAGTATCTTTAGGAAAGTATTCTTCAAGGCATACAAATAGCAATCACTACTAATCCTCATTCCCAAATATCTATCCCCTTACAGCCCTACTCCTCATGTAAGCAAATCGTCTTACTATTGTAGTAAGCATGATGTATGTTATCAGTCACTCCACAGTTTTCCTAATTCAAGCTTCTAGGTTTTTCCTTCTTCCTAGCTTCAGATTTCTATGTGACAACTAAGTTCACTAGTCTTCTAAAATTAGACAAACTTAGATATTTAGGCAAATCCTAAGCTCTGATACCAATCTATCATGTCCCAAAACTCGGGGCACGAATCCCTATATGGGCGACACGGATCTCAAGGTGAGACCTTCAGGTTCCAACTGTGGAACGCGGATCACCGTAACAAAACCCAAATAATAAAAGTATTATTATAACTTTCATTAAAACTCAGAGTGCATAAGCTAAAATATAAATTAAATCAAGAACCATGGCTTCAGAAGAGCCTACTTAGTAAAGTAATGAAATGCCTCCATCAAGTCTACAATTCCACCCAACTTGATCCAACAAATAATTTATAATAATATTTCTAAAATCTGGAATAAAAGGTAAAGTAGCATCTAGTCCAAGTCCGTTCGTCATCCTATCTCAACCTTCAACATACAATGTTACGTGAGCTTGGAATGCCCAATAAGATCATATATGTCGTCCATCCCCATTGAACATCTTAGTATAAAATGAAATACAGAATCAGAAAGTAAAGTAATCGAGTAATCATGACATATAAGATCAATTGAATGATATGGAGTATAAGATGAATGAGTATCAAACAAATGCTCTATAAGATATGCTTAAGCAAAACAAAATATGTGATTGTGTAATGTTATGAACTAGGTTAATGAATCATGTTAAGTGTCCCTCAATTCTAGTTTCTCAATCAAGAACCAATTCGTGCCATAGGTCACCAGGAACAGCAGGATGTCCCTCTTCTTCGTTTGAGTAATTACTCGAGGTTCAGACAACTGAATAGAATTTTGCTGAGTCCTACTTTTATTTAAGTGGGACCTTTCAACCCACAGGTATAGTCAACCTCGTCGGAAAACCTCCCAAGGATAATCTGTATTTGTACCTCCCGAGCTCACTTAACAATTTACATCAGCCTAGTATGCATTAATTAACTTAGGACTCAAAATGATAATTTCCATCAGAAACTAGCCACGCGCCAATACACGCGGATAATCTACGGAAAATCATCATAAGTTTCATAACAGTGTTCAAGAAAAATCAAACCACATCATTAACTCTATTCGTCGCTGCCCGACTGACCGGACAAACTATTCATAAGTGTATCAGTAGGATTTCAAGTGATAACACCCTTCGAAAGCTATTTGTGCGCCCATGCACACGAATAATCCACCAAATGCCATCACAGGTATCCTTTCCCTAAGTACAAATCAAACCAAACATATAAGAGTCCACCTTCTAATCACCAAATACATGGAGTGCGCAACTCCAAGGTAATTGTCAAGTCAATAAAACAGTCGGTAGTGTAGGGTGCACCATTGAACTCAAAGGTGATTCTCCGCAGGTAGGCTAGAGCCTTCAGGCCACCCTTATATTCTAAGTGACCATATGTGAATCACATGGCACGAACCCCCAAGCCAAACCAATTTTTTGTGGAACTCAAAGTGATTCCCCGCAGGTAGGCTAGATCCTTCAGATCGAACTTTGATTCAAAAGATTGTCCCTCACTCATATGGCGTCAATCCCCAAACAATTAAACCAAAAATCCAACTCAGGAACACCATCGGCAGAGTCACCGGTGTACCGATTCCTGCAGTTGGATCAATATAAGGCAATATTAGGTCCCTACCGGCAGCTTCACCGGTATACTGGTGCTTGCCAACGAATACCTTCTCTATGCATTTAGTCCCCTGTCGACAGCCTCACCGGTGTACCTGTGCCTGTCGACAGGTCACGTAATTAGGAATTTTCTAGGGTTTGGAAATCCCAAATCTGAGACTCTGTCGAATCAGAATCATAGGAAACTCATAATAATACATCTAATCAATACCAAATCTACAAAAAATACATTAAATCATTATTTAATAAAAACAATATTTAATATTACTCCGGCACGGTGTAAATCAAAAACACAAATCAAAAGAATATTTGCAATATCATCGATCATCCAATAAAATATAATTAACTCATGCTTTCTTACATACATCAATGAAATACGAAATAATATGATAAATCCGAAATCATTCACAATAGTCCTAACGACTTTACAGAAAATGAGACTTACCTTAGGGTTTAGATCCTAGATCAACAAGTACTTCATCTTCCTTTCTTTCTTCCTCTTCTTCTATTCTCTCTTCCACTTCTCCAAAGCATGGATGGCTAGGGTTTCAAGTTCTCCCCTTTCTAATCTCTTTCCCTTATTCTTTTCTGTTAAAAGCCCCAACCCTAATCTTCTCTCCCTAAAAACACTATTCACGTCTTAAGCAAAGTACCCTTTTTTCTGACTTCCTAATTCACTCCAAATCCTCCCTAAACCTTTTCTTAACCTTCGATACTCATAACCTAACTGATAAGGCAACTTCCCCACTAAGAATCCTTTAAAAAACCAACTCCTACTTAGCAAACTTCCTCATCTTTATTTGAATTTGAATTTAGTTATCTCACTAATCTACCCTTGGTCTTTTTTATTGGACCACACGTCCAGATCTGAACCAGGCCCACTGATCTCGGTTCTCAATCAAGTTAATTAATTAATTTGATTACATGATAACCCCACACTATCCATGTAGTAACCCTAATCCTATCATTTAATTTAATTATTAAACAATAGTTAATCCTAATTAAAGCCTTGGGATTCAATTGGAAATATAAAGGGCTGAATTGGACCTATGTGTAATTAAGAAGAGTTGGTGATTAATTATGTTAATTTGGTGAATTAGGTGTATTGGGCTTGGACCCAACACAACACAACTAATTGACTAGAAGGCTGGCCGAATAGGCCCATGAGACAAGGCGAGGACATTTTAGACATTTACTATATCATTTGAATTTTTAGGAAAGAATGGATTCTCCCACTAACTCACGTATCAACTATAAGAGGAGAGAGAAACTGCCTCAGAAAAATCAAATGAAAAGGAGAGAAAAAGAAAAAGGGTTTTGGCATAAATCAGATTGGGAAGAAGAAGAAGTGGAAGGAAAGGAAGATCGGGGTCATCCATGTTGTTGTAAACGACTTAGATCAACTCTACAAAAATGAGGTAGGGATTCCTGTGTATTTACGGTATTTGATTTTATGGATTAGATCAATGCTATAGATATAGTCAGTTTGTATTCTGATATGTTTAACATGACTAGATCTATGATCTATATGGACTATGAAGAATGCAAGCATGTTGTTTGATCTCCATGTTATTTGTGTTGTTGTGTTCCATGTATATCTATCAGTTCTTATGAACACTATTCTATGTTCAGATCTATGATTAAAAATAAGTTATTTGTTTGTTAAATCCATGAAAAATAATATATGTAATATGTGTTTGTTGTTGTGATCTTATGAGTAGGTTTAGAGACTTGCTTTTGAGTGCTAAGAACTTAGAAAATCATTAGGTTGGATTAGAGGCACAAAGCCCTAGTCAAAAACCCAGAATTGTCTCAAATGTAAGTTCGGCAGCATCTTCGGTAGCTACCGATTTAGATACTGAAAACCTCGAAAACTAGGTGCTCTCGGGTCTTGCTAACGAGCTTCGGTAGTAGCGCTACCGAGACTTTCGGTAGGTCACTCGGCATCTACCGAGTAGCTACCGAATTTGAGAATATTGAAGTGTTCTCTGGACCAGCTACCGAGCTTCGGCAGCTGTGCTACCGAGCCCTTCGATAGGACACTTGGCAGCTACCAAA
Organism: Pachysandra terminalis; assembly: GCA_031762675.1. Lineage (NCBI taxonomy): Eukaryota > Viridiplantae > Streptophyta > Magnoliopsida > Buxales > Buxaceae > Pachysandra > Pachysandra terminalis. The sequence continues at coordinate 11,307 of JAUPMG010001458.1, read as the reverse complement.
GTCCAAATGACTTCAAATTTTGTGAGGGTGATTACCATTTGGTTGTGCACATACCTATATATATGGTTTGTGTGCAAAATGTCTAGATTTCCACGAATCATAGAAAGAGTGAGCGAAGGTCCACAATGTAGGATTATCGAACTGAATCAAGGATATATGAGGTGTTATCAACTCAAAAGTGTAGGATGTGGCCTTAGGACCTCAATATGAGATTAGTATGGATAGATTGGGTGATTAGTGTTTTTATCATCTTGATGTTGACCTAGGATGGACTTAGGTTGACTTTTGTGTAACTTAGATATGAATTCGATGATGTTGATTTGTATGTGAATGACTGATTGAGGGTACTATGAGTATCCAATGCTACGATTGTGTTTGTGCTATAAATGACTTTGATTGTAATGTTGATAGGTATTTCTGATACCGTGGATGAAAGTCCCTAAAGGTAAGAACATGGATAGGTGAGCTTCAACCGGGAGTGAAAGTCCCTAAAGGCAATGCATGGTACGGGTGTATTTCAACCATGGGTGAACGTCCCTAAAGGAAGGGTTTGAGATGGGTAATTCCACCGTGGGTGAAAGTCCCTAAAGGAAGAGTGATGACTGGTGTTGCTACCGTGGGTGAAAGTCCCTAAAGGAAGAGTGATGACTGGTGTTGCTACTATGGGTGAAAGTCCCTAAAGGTCGTATATATGGTGATTCCACCATGGGTGCAAGCCCCTAAAGGAAAAAGTGATGATTGGTGTATTTATACTATGGGTGCAAGTCCCTAAAAAGGATAGGTTGTATAGTCGTGAGTTGGAATGAGCATGCGATTGGGCAAGGCATGGTGACACCCTGCATTGCATTGCATGTCATTTCACTCCATGCTTTCATCATATCTTGCATTGCACCGCATTGCATTTGATTTGATTGTGATACATGTACATTATAATTCTTGATGTGATTGTGAATGATTATGATTGGGTAGCATTAGCCGTAGCAAGGTAAGACCTTGTGGTTAAGGGTGTATTTCCACCGTGGGTGCAAGTCCATAAAGGAAAGGATGGTTAAGGATGTATTCCCACCGTGGTGAAAGTCCCTAAAGGAAAGGATCATAAGGGTGTATTTCCTCCGTGGGTGAAAGTCCCTAAAAGAATGGTGATATGTATTGTTTGTGATCATAGTGAGACTATGGGTTGATATGTATTTGATTATGTGCATAAGGGTGTATTTCCACCGTGGGTGCGAGTCCCTAAAGGAATAGTACAGGAGACTTCTTCCGTGGGTGCAAGTCCCTAAAGGAATGGTTATGTGCTAAACATGTGATATGTATTTATCTGATTAATTGATCGTTGTATGGTGGGACCATGTGGTGCATGTTGTGAAGCATGGTTAAACTGTGTGATTATTGTTTGGAACATGGTAGAACCATGCAGAATCTGCTTGAGCATGATGGAATCATGTGGGAAAGCTTAACATAGTGGTACTATGGGGATTATTATCTATTGATGACTATGATTGATATGTTGTTGTGTTCATGTGAACTATGATGTTGCATGAAGACTGTTATGTTCATACTAGTATATGATATATAATGCGATGACATGATAATACACATATGACTATGACATTTTGTGCTGAGTGGATTGCATGAAATGAATTGTATTGAATTACATGCATAAAAGTAAGTATTGTAGATTTAAAGGATTTCTCTACTAGGCTTCGGCTGAGCCTTATCTCTACAGGTCCTCTTGTCTGATCTGGACTGGTTGGAGAGGTGCATGGCGTTGAGACGATGTTTCTTTTGAGATACTTGCTCTGAGACTTATTACATTACTTATTTCAGTTTTTGTTGGTTTGACCCCATGTGGGCAAGACATGCAATTAGATTTTATTTACATTACTTGTGCGTCGATTGCTCAATTTTCTTGATTGGGCAATGGTTTTAATTTAGAAAGACTTCCGCTGATTATTATTCTGTTGAGATTCTGATTCAACCAGGTAAGGGTTGATGTTATGGTGGTTTATCCATATCCACGAGGTGGGTCCGAAGGTCGGTTCCTTGGATTCCTCGAGATTTCCATACCTCGAATTTGAGCCGCGACAATCCATTAATTACAGCTTGGCCCTTTTTCTATACTTACATTATCACATTTTTACCACCGATTAGAATTTAAGTTCAATTATGAGTATTTAACTCTATTAAATAATTGCACAATAATTATTATAATAAATTTCTGGATCCGGTCGCTACTATCTTCTCCCTTTAGAAATTTTGTCCCCGAAATTTACCTTACTAGGTTTCTAGAACACCTATTCCTAGAGTCTGTTATGCTTCAATTTTGGAACTCTCAAGTTCAATTAGACAAACTTAGACACTTAGACACTTAGGCAAAACCTAAGCTCTGATACCAATAAGTCACTCCCCAAAACCCATGGTAAGAATCCCTATGCGGGTGGCACGAATATCGAGGTGAGACCTTCGGGTTCCAACCATGGAACGCGGATCACCGTAACAAAACCCAAATAATAAAAGCAATTTATAACTTTCATTAAAAGTCATAGTATAGAAGCTAAAATATAAATTAAATCAAGACCCATGGCTTCAGAAGAGCCTACCATCCATACTAAAGTAATGAAATACATCCATCAAGTCTACAAATCCACCCAACATGGTTCAATAAACAATTTATAATAATATATCTAAAATATGGAATAAAAGGGAAAGCTGCATCTAGTCCAAGTCCATTCGTCATCCAATCTCAACCTACAAGTATCTCAGTTTTTATTGGTTTGACCCCATGTGGGCAAGACATGTAATTGGAATTTATATACATTACTTGTGGGTCGATTGCTCAATATGCTTGATTGGGCAATGGTTTTAATTTAGAAAGACATGCGCTGCTTATTATTCTGTTGAGACTCTGATTCAACCAGGTAAGGGTTGATGTTATGGTGGTTTATCCGTATCCCCGAGGTGGGTCTGAAGGCCGATTCCTTGGAATCCTCGAGATTTCCATATCTCGGATTAGGCGCGCGACAATCAGTTAATTATAGCTTGGCCCTTTTTCTATACTTATATTACCACCTTTTTACCACCGATTAGAATTTAAGTTCAGTTATGATTATTTAACTCTATTAAATAATTGCATAGTAATTATTTTAATAAATTTCTGGATCTGATCGCTACTATCTTCTCCCTTTAGAAAATTTCATCCCCGAAATTCATCTTACTAGGTTTCTAAAACACCTCTTCCTAGAGTCCATTATGCTTCAATTATGGAATTCTCAACTTCAATTAGACAAACTTAGACACTTGGACACTTAGGCAAATCCTAAGCTCTGATACCAATATGTCACTCCCCAAAACCCATGGTAAGAATTCCTATGCGGGTGGCACAGATCTCGAGGTGAGACCTACGGGTTCCAACTGCGGAACGTGGATCACCGTAACAAAACCCAAATAATAAAAGCAATATATAACTTTCATTAAAAGTCAGAGTGCATAAACTAAAATATAAATTAAATCAAGATCCATGGCTTTAGAAGAGCCTACAATCCATACTAAAGTAATGAAATACATCCATCAAGTCTACAATTCCACCCAGCATGGTCAAACAAACAATTTCTAATAATATATCTATAATCTGGAATAAAAGGGAAAGCTACATCTAGTCCAAGTCCATTCGTCATCCAATCTAAAACTACAACAAAAAATGTCAGGTGAGCTTGGAATACCCAGTAAGACCATAACTGACGTTTATCCCCATGAAACATCATAGTACAAAATCAAATACATAGTCGAAAAGTCAAGTAATTGAGTAATCATGACATACAGGATAAATTGAATGATATGGAGTATGAGATGAGTGAGTATTAAACAAAATGCTCTATATGATACGCTCAAACAAAAGAATGCATGTAAATGTACAATGTTATGCACTAGGTTAATGTATCATGTTAAGTGCCCCTCAATTGCAATTTCTAATTCAAGAACCAATTCGGGACATAGGTCACCAGGAACAGCTGGATGTCCATCTTATTCGTTTGGGGTTGTTAACCCAAAGTATGGTACGAAGGTCACCATTTGCTGATTTTTGAGTGTAATTACTTGAGGTTTAGCAAACGCATAGGACTCCACTGAATCCCAGCCTTATTTAAGTGGGACCTTTATACTTACAGGTATAGTCAACCTCACTGGAAAACCTCGCAAGGATAAACCGTATTTGCACCTCCCGGGATCACTTAACAATTTACATAAGCCTACTATGCATGCATTAATTAACTTAGGACTCAAATGATAATTTTCATCAGAAACTATCCACGCGCCCATACACATGGATAATCTTTTGCATATCATCATGCGTTTCCTAACAGTGTTCAAGACAAATCAAACGACATCATTAACTATATCCGTCGCTGCCCGGTTGACGGGACAAGCTATTCATAAGTGTATCAATAGGATTTCCAGTGATAACATCCTTCGGAAGCTATTCATGCGTCGATGCACATGAATAATCCACTGAATGAGATCACAGGTATCATTTCCCAAAGTACATATAAAACCAAACAAGAGTCAACCTTCTAATCACCAAATACATGGAGTGCGCAACTCCAGGGTAATTATCAAGTCAATAAACAATTCGGTAGTGTAGGGTGCACCGTGGAACCCACAAGTGATTCCCCACAAATAGGCTAGAGCCTTCAAAACATCCTTTGATTCCAAGAGACCATATCTCAATCACATGGCACAAACCCCCAATTCAAACCAATTTGTTGTGGAACTCAAAGTTGATTCCCCATGGGTAGGCTTGAGCCTTCAGATCGAACTTTGATTCCAAATATGGTGCCTCACTCATTTGGCATCAATCCCCAAACAAACCAACCAAAAATCCAACTGAAGAACACGATCGGCAGAGTCACCGATGTACCTGTTCCTGCCGGTGGATATTACAAGGAAAAATTAGGTCCCTGTCTGCAGCTTCACTGGTGTACCGGTGCTTGCCGAGGAAGACTTTCTCTGTGCATTAAGTCACCTATCGGTAGACTCACCGGTGTACCAGAATTGGATATTTTCTAGGGTTTGGAAATTCCAAATCCGAGACTCTATCGAATCCGAATCATAGGAAACTCATATTACTACATCTAATGAATACCAAATCTACCTAAAACACATTAGATCATTGTTTAACAAAATCAAAGGAATAAAACAATATTTAATAATACTCCGGCACGGTGTAAATCCAAAACACAAATCAAAAGAATACTTGCAATATCATCGATCATCCAATTAAATAGAATTAAATCATGGGTTCCTACATATGACACTAAAATACGAACTTATATGATAAATCTGAGAACAACCACAATGTTCCCAAGGACTATAAGAAAATGAGATTTTCTTAGGGTTTAGATCCTCGATCAACTAGCAGTTCCTCGTCCTTTCTTTTTTCCTCTTCTTCTATTTTCTCTTCCTCTTCTCCAACGCTTGGACAACTAGTGTTTCAGGTTCTGTCCTTTCTAATCTCTTTCTCTTATTCTTTTCTCTTAGAAGCCCCAACCATTATCTTCTCTCAATAAAATCACTATTCACGTCTTAAGCAAAGCACTCATTTTTCTGACTTCCTAATTTACTCCAATTCCTCTCTAAATATTTTCTTAACCTTCTATACTCATAACCTAACTAATAAGGCAACTTCCCCACTAAAAATTCTTTCAAAGACCAACTCCTACTTAGCAAACTTCCTCATCTTTATTTGAGTTTGAATTTAGTTAACTTACTAATCTACCCTTGGTCTTATTTCCTGGACCACACGTCCAGATCTGAACCAAGGCCATTAATCTCAGTTCTTAGTCTAGTTAATTAATTAATTTGATTACATGATAACCCCACACTATCCATTAATTACAGCTTTTCCCCTTTTCAATACTTCCATTATTAAATTTTTACCACCAATTAGAATTTAAGTCCAGATATGATTATTTAATTCTATTAAATAATTGCACAATAATTATTATTATCAATTTTTGGATCCGGTCGCCACCGGCTTCCCCCTTTAGGAAATTTCGTCCCCGAAATTCATCTTACTAGGTTTCCAGGACACCTCTTCCTAGAGTCTGTCATGCTTCAAGTTTGGAACTCTCAAGTTCAACATGCATTCAATTGTACAACATACTGATACTAAATTCACATAAGTCCATGTAAAAATAAATATATTCAGTTTAATATAGTGTGTGTTTTGTGCACCATCAATGCCGGCCTTTAACTTCCTTGTCGTATATTCCTTCTGTTCTAAAATCTTTTGATTTCCCAAATATTGCTCATTCTTTTGTTTCAATGGTTGTCGACAATATGTCTGAATATGGCCAATCTTCCCATAGTTAAAACACCTAGGTGGTGGACGTGGTTGTGGTTGAGGTGGTGCCACTACAAGAGCCACCGTGTTAACTGGAACCGGCATGTCTACAACTTTATGCCTCTTCTTTGAGCCTTGCTATCTACCTAGCCTCAACGGCTGAGGACAAAACCTTCGGAAGTGTCCCACCTTTCCGCAGTTGAAATACGTAGGCCCCTCTAAACTCTTACTCTTCCTTTCAAAGTATATCTCCCAATTTTGTTCCTTTGGCCTAAACATCTTACCCTTGCCTCTATCACTCGACCTCCTATTCCTGTTTCCTTGTGTGTTCTGCCTCCTCTCTTGTTCCCCTTGAATCATTTCTTCTAAGTTCCCTTGGATCTTACGTAGACCTGTCATCGTGGGATCTACCCCTTCCTCATTAGTTGAACTCTCACAAACTGCCTATTTCTGTCCCTCGGCCATCTACAGTTCAATTAAAATATCTTAGTGTACATCCAACGGTATTTACATCTATATTAATCACAGTAATCAAAATAAGTAATTATAAGATCTTCCGATGCACGCAAAACACAACACACAATTGCATCCATGTGAATCCTGATGTTCATGACTAAGTCCTCTTCACTCTAGTCAAGTTGACAACATACTAGATGAAAAAAAAGTCAATGTCTTATGCATTCACAACACACTTGCACAACATAGAATAAACTTCAAATTTAGGCTTCATGACTCCACCCATTAAAATAAAATACAGTCCAACATTACTTTTTATAATTCAATCGACCATAACAATTTAGAAATTTCTATTTATGCATTTGCAAATCAATTGTTAAACATGGGACCTTATTCCACACACCATGAAATTTCCAATGATGCCACCTTCAACAACATGTGGTCATACACATGGATAATTTTAAGGAGATATCACTAGTCTTCCATCCATCCATTTCCACCACATGAACATTCCCAATACTTATATTAAACTATATCTCACCAACAAGTTCGCCACATTAAACGATCCAAACATTCATTGTAAGAGACTACCAATCATCCTGTTATCAATAAAATGTATAAATCCTACCCTACCAAATTGTTTACAAACCTTAATTACTTTATTTTTTGGTCGAATCATACTTAGAATTACTAGAATTCCTTCAATGAATTCACGTAGGAACCAAAATCACACATCACACTTCAAACCACAACTTTCAATTTTCTGGAAATTTTTATAGGCAATAGGTGTATTATTCTTACTAGAGATTCGACAAAATTTTCCTTCATTTAATTCTTGCTTTATTGATCCAATTCATCTTATGGTTGCTCAGCAATCATATTTTTGGAATAATCCCTCATAGATAACTTAAGTCAAGTCTTTTATCGTTACTTGATAAGTACACTAACACACCTTCCTTTTCATAAATTCTAGGGATAAATGCATTTGCAACGACATCGTACCTTATACTTATGGAGGTACTTGGGCAGTGTTAGGGTTTTACAAATTTATATAAGTTTTAGCATTCAACAACTTGTGAACTTCTCGTGGTCAGATCCCACTAGACTTCCCAACACAGTGTGCTCTCCGCCCAGTATATCCCTAAAGTTCAATCCTCGGATCTTCATAAATGGTGGCCAACCATCCTTCACTATCTTTCCAAAAGTATCAATCCTCGGATCTTCATAAATGGTGGCCAACCATCCTTCAGTATCTTTCCAAAAGTATTCTTTAATTCATACAAACATCAATCAATACTCATCCTCATTCTCACATATCTATCGCCTTACGTCCCTATTCTTCATGTAAGAAGACCATCTTACTATTATAGTAAGCATGTCTATTATCAATCACTCCACGGTTTTCCAAGTTCAAGCTTCTACGTTTTTCCTTCTTCCTAGCTTCATATTTCTATGTGACAACTAAGTTCACCAGTCTTCTAAAATTAAAAAGACTTAGACACTTACGCAAATCCTAAGCTCTGATACCAATCTGCCACCCCCAAAACCCGTGGCACGAATCCCTATGCGTACGACACGGATCTTTAGGTGATGCCTTCGGGTTCCAACCGTGGAATGCCAATCACCGTAACAAAACCCAAATAAAAAAAGTAATATTATTACTTCAATTAAAACTCATAGTGAGCAAGCTAAAATATAAATTAAATCAAGACCCGTGGCTTCAGAAGAGCCTACAATCCTTACTAAAGTAATGAAATACATCTATCAAGTCTACAATTCCACCCAACCTGATCCAACAAACAATTTATAATAATATTTCTAAAATCAGGAATAAAAGGGAAAACTACTTCTAGTCCTAGTCCATCGTCATCCTATCTCAACCTACAACATAAAATGTTACGTCAGCTTCGAATGCCCTGTAAGACCATATCTGTCGTCAATCCCCATGGACCACCACAGTACAAAATCAAATACAGAATCAAAAAGTAAAGTAATCGAGTAATCATGATGTATAAGATAAATTAAATGATATGGAGTATGAGATGAGTATCAAACAAATGCTCTATATGATATGCTCAAACGAAAGATTACCTGTGAATGTGCAATGTTATGAACTAAGTTAATGTATCTTGTTAAGTGTCCCTCAATTGCAGCTTCTAAATCAAGAACCACTTCGGGACATAGGTCACCAGGAACAGTCGGATGTCCCTCTACTTCGTTTGGGGTAGCTTACCCATAAAATGGTACAAAGATCACCATTTGCTAATTTTTGAGTGTAATTACTCGAAGTTTAGCCGAACGTATAAGACTACGTTGAATCCTAACCTTAATTAAGTGGGAGCTTTCAACCCACAGGTATAGTAAACCTCATCGGAAAACCTCCCAAGGATAATCCGTATTTGCACCTCCCAGACTCATTTAACAGTTTACATAAGCCTAGCATGCATTCATTAATTAACTTAGGACTCAAATGATAATTTTCATCAGAAACTATCCACACGCCTATACACGCAGATAATCTACTGGAAATCATCATAAGTTTCCTAACAGTGTTTAAGCTAAATCAAACCACATCATTAACTCTATCCGTCGCTACCCGATTTACCGGACAAGCTATTCGTTAGTGTATCACTAGGTTTTCCAGTCATAACACCATTTGGAAGCTATTCGTGCGTCCATACACACGAATAATCCGTCGAATTGCATCACAAGTATCCTTTCCCTAAGTACAAATCAAACCAAAACATATAAGAGTCCACTTTCTAATCATCAAGTACATGGAGTGCGCAACTCCAGGGTAATTGTCAAGTCAATAAACTAGTCAGTAGTGCAGGGTGCATCATAGAACTCAAAGGTGATTCCCCGCAGATAGGCTATAGCCTTCAGACCATCCTTTGATTCCAAGAGACCATATCTCAATGAAATGGCACAAACCCCTAACCCAAACCAATTTGTTGTGGAACTCAAATTTGATGCCCCGCAGGTAGGCTAGAGCCTTCAGATCGAACATTGATTCCAAAGATTGCACCACACTCATATGGCATCAACCCCCAAACAAACTAACCAAAACTTCAACTCAGGAACACCATCGGTAGAGTCACCGGTGTACCGGTGCCTGCCGGTGGATCAATACAACAAAAAATTAGGTCCCTGTCGCTAGATTCATCGGTGTACCGGTGCTTGCCGACGAAGACCTTCTCTATGCATTTAATCCCCTGTCAGCAGCCTCACCGGTGTACCGGTGCCTGCCGACGAGTCACGTAATTTGGAATTTTCTACGGTTTGGAAATCCCCAATCTGAGACTCTATCGAATCCAAATCATAGGAAACTCATATTAATTCATCTAATTCAATACCAAATCTACCAAAAACACATTAGATCATTATTTAACAAAATCAAAGGAATAAAAACAATATTTAATATTACTCCGGCACGGTGTAACACAAATCAAAAGAATACTTGCAATATCATCGATCATCCAATAAATAGAATTAAATCATGCTTTCCTACATACGACAATGAAATACGAACTCATATGATAAATCCGAGATCAACCAAAATATTCCATAAGGACTATACATAAAATGAGACTTACCTTAGGGTTTAGATCCTAGATCAACAAGTACTTCATCTTCCTTTCTTTCTTCCTCTTCTTCTATTCTCTCTTCCACTTCTCCAAAGCATGGATGGCTAGGGTTTCAAGTTCTCCCCTTTCTAATCTCTTTCCCTTATTCTTTTCTGTTAAACGCCCCAACCCTAATCTTCTCTCTTTAAAAATACTATTCACGTCTTATGTAAAGCCCTCAATTTTTTGACTTCCTAATTCACTCCATGTAACAACCCGAATAACTCATAGAAATAAAGATCTTAAGCCCTAGGGTAACATAGTAATTAGAGAAATTTTTAGATCAGTTTCTTTCAAGAATTAGTAAATCTCATAAAATATGTTAGAGACCCTAAGTTATTAAATCTGGCTAGTTTAGCTTAAGACTTAAGTGCAGTATAGATTTGATATGTTTAGTGGCAATTAAATAAATAATATTAACTTTATATTTTGTTTGTATATTTATATTTTATGTATTGTGTTGATCATCTTCCTCCGTTGGATCGTCGATCGGATTAGATTCGACCGTACGATTGTGCATGCCTTGGTTACTTGATCTTAGTATTTTGCACCATAGAATGACTTTAGGTTGATCTTCTAGATATTAGTGAGTTTGGGTGTTCAATTGGTGAAATTGAATGGTTTAGATTTAGGATGTTGGGTTGTATTGTCACTAGAGAGGTTTAGATGGTTAGGATTAGATCTAGAGATTTTGGATGGTTAGGATTAAAGGGGCTTGAGTATAGAAAATTGAGTGCTAGGATTAGATTAGAAATGAAGGGGTGAGATCTTAGAGTTTAGGAATGGAGGACTGAGATTAAGAGTGGGGGATTGGGTTTGATATAAATAGAAAAAGAAAAGTGGGTTTAGGGTTTTCTCTTTGGGTAGTTTTGGGTGAGAGCTAGGGTT